>BGPR01044227.1:0-12679 GCA_013235015.1 Araneus ventricosus | reverse complement strand
ATTAAAAGCTCGTTTAGTATCTGTAACAAAAAAAACAAACAAACAAACAAACAAAAAACGGAATAACTGGTTTTCCAACTTTTTCACCATTGTTGTTATAGCTATTTTTTTTTACATCTTTTTGCTCAGTAATACAGGGTGTTTCAAAAATATCTGGCACAAATTAAAGGGTAGGTCATGCATACGATAAGCATCCAAAATCACTTAGAAATATGAGTGCACAAACGCCATCTAGACGCAGCAGATGGCATTTAAAATAAAACAGCGCTGGCCAAAATGTCGATATCTTTTTGAATCTTAAAGGTATAGAACTGGAATTTTTATATAAGTTGCCCTCTATATGTGGCTCTGAAAAATTAGGATACTTTTAGCGCATACGCAGTAAAAAATCATTTACTACAAATGCTCATACCTCCTTTAATTTTCAAAGTATTTACTTAAAATTTTTAGATAATGCTATTCTAGCATATTGTCATATATTCTGTAGGTTTCATACAATTTGGTTGAAAATGCTGCAAGTGATAAGCAAAAAACATGCGAAAGAATTTGGGATTTTTTTAAAAGAAACTTTTATATCTTCCCGAATATTCCAGCTATTTTTACGAACAAATATGTAAATATTGCGGATAACACACAAAATAATTGACGAAAATTGCAAACCATTATCAGATTTCTGTGAAATGGGATAAGCCAAAATCCCTTTTCGACATCATCAATTTCTGGTCTGTCCCCAAAATTGGCTCGAGACTGAATCTTCTATGTAAATTTTGAGTTAAAAACTATTCTTTATGTGGTCGAAGTTCGAGGAGATATTTGAAAAAATGAGCAAATTTCAAAAAGTGTCGGCAATTGTGGCAAGCGTAGTATTATTTTAAATGCCATCTGCTGCCTCTAGATGGCGTTTGCGCACCCATGTTCCTAGGTGATTTTGGATGCTTATCGTATGCCTGACCTACTCTTTCATTTTTGCAAATATTTTTGAAACACCCTGTATTAAGCATTTTTGATTAAAAAAATATTCACAAAGTGCTGAGATTTTTATAATTAAATAGTTAAAAGATATTTCTTACTGGCCAAATATAATTTAAGGTAGCATGTAACGACACAGGCTCAGTAATATTAATTATTATTGAACTTCTGCAACTATATGTCTATGATAAAAACAAACTAAAGTATCTGACGTTATATCTAGGGTTGCTATAATTGCCAAGCATTGATGCGGGACGTTTAAGTGCTAAATAAACAGACATGAAAAAAGTGGATAGGTAAAACTTTTTTTTTTTTTTACTCTTATAAAAAAAAAAAAAAAAATATCAGTGAAGTTTAAGCAATCCAATAAAATGAACACGTAGAATAAAAAAAAAGATGCAAAGCTAATCCTTTTTAACACAGTCATTTTTTAAAAATTGATTTTACTTTTTAAATCATATCATTTTCATCTCTAAAATTGGAAGAAAGTCATTTTAAAATTATGATGACAAATCAAAATTGCTTTTTTAGGGAGAAAACAGGACACAAAATGGTACATATAATAATACGGGACTGAGTAGTGGAATAAAGTGACAATCCCGCATATACGGGGACGTATGGCAACCCTAGTTTTATCCAAGCTCTTCCCTTGGACGAAACTTTGCAATCTTAATATAAATAAAAGTCATTGTGGGTATGTGTGTATGTGGGTATGTATGTGGCTATGTTCCACATGTCCTCCTAAACCAATGGACGGTTTTCAACCAAATTTTGTACACTTACTATTTAAGACAAGGGGAAGACAGTTATGAACTTTTCTAAGTCCAAAAGTTAATTAAACAGGCAGTTAATTAGAAATTAACCGAAACCGTTTTTCCGCCGTAACTTCGGAGCAAATTGTCCAACAAAAAATATTTTTATACCATCTTAAAGTTCCAATTTTTACCGTTTTGATGATACCAATTTTATTTCTGTGGCATTTTTCCTTCGATTGTTATTAATTTTTAAAAGTTCCATAATTTTTAAAAACGGGCATACGATTTTGAAATAACAAAGATTTATATCTACTCCGTTGCTAGGCAAGACGAGAAAGGTTAGACTTTGAAATAATTCAACTTTTTTTCTGTGTGTTTAAGTGTGTCTGTTTGTTACGCATTTACGGCAAAACTACCAAACCGATTTGGATGAAAATGAAAATTGGCAGTTGTAGCTTGAAACCCAGGAACGGACATAGGGTAGATGACATCATGTTAATGTTCATTATTTTATTATTCATTAATTCATTATTTTTGATTACAGATAACAATTAAATAATTAACAAGCGATTTGCGATGAAGATTACTACTTTATTTTTCAATCAACTGTCACGTGATCCTTAAGGAATGCGTAAACGAAATGAAATGTCACGTGATCCTTCAGAAAAATGCAAGCATTTGAAATAATTTATTTTTAAAGTCAAGCATCACGTGACCTTTCTGATAAAAGAAATCAATAATTAATTTGTGGAATAATAACTGAAAAATAGACGCCAGGACAGAAAACCAATGATAGATATGATATAGTTTCAAGAGTTTTTGGATTAAAATTTAAAAACTAAAGTTAATCATAAATAAAGGAAAATATCGTTCAATGTTTACTTAAAATAAGAGCCTAATTTAGGGGATAGCTTGCCAAAATAATTTTTTATTTCTCTTTTTATCGACATCCAAGATTTGTTTGGCTGTTAAATTTGTAACCAAACGATTTGGATAATCACTGGTGGTTAAATTCTAAATCAAACGATTTAGCTAATTGCAATAGTTCCATTTCGAATTTCAATGCTTTAAGAGCTTTTTTCAACCGATTTAAAAAGAAAGGATTGCATAAACCCAATGAAGACGGAATTCACCGTTTTGTTTACTAAAGAAAGAACTGATCCGAACTTGGCGCTTGATACAGTTGCCAAATAGATTTGGCGATTGCTAGAGATTCAAACAGTGTATTAAATTGGGACTTTTTAAAAATTGTTCACAGTACAGAGGAACTGATAAGCAAGGTTTATCCTTCCCTATAAGCTAATAAGAGGAATAGATTGTTTGTTGATTGGGTAATTTTGGCACTGACTAATGAAAGTTTAGGTCAGATAAATAAAAAAAAAATGCTTCACAAATGGAGGGATGTATTACAAATCTGTAGATACGGTAATGGGCAATTACAAGTAAAATCATATCCAGTAGAGTTCTTCAACCCCATAGAATTTTCAGGGATACCTTCCGACAAGCTGAGATTAAAATTCGGTGTGCCAGAACTATTCATACGTAACCTCGATGTACCGAGACTGCGCAATGGCACACGGTTTCAAATTACACACTTAGTACTAGCTACTAGATACTAGCTACTGATATGACTGGCATAGCGAGAGGTGAGAGTGCTAAATTCTAGGCATTCCAATAATACCGAAGTATTTACCATCCCAGTTCAAACGGTAACAATTCCCTTTAAAATTAGCATTTGCCAGGCTCAGGGTCAGACATTCAAAGGGGCAGGCGTACAATTGGAAAAATCATATTTTTATCGTTGGTAACTACGTGTGGCACGTTCGCGTGTGTCCATCCCACTAAACCTCTACATCGGTGCAAAAAAAGCGAAACAAAAGACGTCGTAAAACAAAAGTGTATTATCATATATAAACAATTTACTTAACTGTAACAGCAGACAAATGTACAGTACACTCCTGTTAGTCGCCCAATTATGTATTATCAACCATCAGAACTTTTAATTTCCCCTTTCTACATATAACGAAACATTTACATTCTTGAATTTTAAAAAAGTAACAATTCAAATTCTTCGCGCACGAAGTCGCGGGTAACAGCTAGTAAGCTCTAAAGCGCATATTTTAAGATACAGGCATTTTCTTAGAACATCACAAAGAAAAATTTAATGTTACTATTTGCCAAAAGTATTTATTGCATTTTAAAAGATATACTAGCCACCTTCGGCGACCATCTGTTCGCCCGCAATATTAATAACCTATAGCTATGTTTGCATCTTGGCGAATTGGCGGTTGTAGAGGCTGAGGGACTCTGCAAAAGTTTTAGTTTGGTATATATCTCGAAAATGGAGGGCGGTGGACGTATCTAGACGTCATAAGCTTTCATATGCAATAAAAATTGTGGAAATCGGTCTGGTGGTTGGGACTGCGGGACCCTGTCAATGTTTTTCCCCATAGAGAATCTACAGTGGAGTAGGGTTTCTTCGATTTCACTCGAAAATGGAAAGTGGTGGGGGATAGGCGACCATTGATGACATATCTCATATATAAAAGAAAATTTGTCGAAATCGGTCCCGTGGTTGGGGCTGGAGGGTTTTTCCTATAGATAACGTACAGTGGAGAAGTATTTTTTTTATTTCTCTCTCGAAAATGGAAGGGGGGGGGGAGCAACGACCATTCATGACATATATAGAGGCCATAAACTCCCATATGCAATAAAATTGTAAAATCAGTCTGAAGGTAGTTTGGGACTGCAGGACCCTGTCAATATTTTTCCCATAGAAAATCTACGAGTGGAAGTACACGTTTCTGTTTACTCAAAATGGAAAGTGGTTTGTGGGGGGATAGGCGACCATTGATGACATATCTCATATATAAAGAAATTTGTCCCGAAATCGGTCCCGTGGTTGGGGCTGGAGGTTTTTTCCTATAGATAACGTACAGTGGAGAAGTATTTTTATTTCTCTCGAAAATGGAAGGGGGGCAAGCGACCATTCATGACATATAAGGGCCATAAAGCTCCCATGATGCACAAATGTGGCAAATCGAGTCTGGTGAGTTGGGACTCGGGACCTGTCAATGTCTTTTCCCCATAGAATCTACAGTGGAGCTAGAGGTTTTCTTCGATTTCACTCGAAAATGGAAAGTGTTAGGGATAGGCGACCATTGATGACATATCTCATATATAAAAGAAAATTTGGTCGAAATCGGTCCCGTGGTTGAGAGATGGAGGTTTTCCTATAGATAACATTACGGTGGAGAATGCTTTTTTTATTTCTCTCGAAATGGAAGGAGGGCAAGCGACCATTCATGACATATATAGAGCCATAAGCTCCATATACAGAAATGTGCGGAAATCAGTCTGAGTGGTTGGGACTGCGGGACCCTGTCGAATCTTTCCCATAGAAATCTACAGTGATGGTAGTAGGGTTTCTTCGAGTTTCACTCGAAAATGGAAAGTGGTGGGGAGGAGGCACCGTGATGACATATCTCACATATAAAAGAAAGATGCGATGGTCCGTGTTGGGGCTGGAGGTTTTCCTATAGATAACGATACAGTGGAGTATTATTTTTTTATTTCTCTCGGAAATCTGGAAGGGGGGGGGCAAGCGACCATTCTGAAGCATATATAGAGCCATACCAAGCTCCCATATACAGCCAAGAATTGGCAAATCAGGTCTGGTGTGTTGGGACTGCAGGACCCTGTCATTGTTTTTCCCAGGCAGAGAATCTACAGTGGAGTAGAGGTTTCTTCGATTTCACTCGAAAATGGAAAGTGGTGGATAGGACGACCATTGATGACATATCTCATATATAAAAGAAAATTTGTCGAAATCGGTCCAGTGGTTGGCTGGAGGGTTTCTCTATAGATAACTACAGTGGAAGTATTTTTTTTAATTTCTCTCTCGAAAATGGAAGGGGGGGGGGGGGCAAGCGACCATTCATGACATAAAGGTCATAAGCTCCCCATAGCAAATAAAATTGCCGAAATCAGGTCCATTGGATTTGGGACTGGGTTATGGTCCTCTGGTTTTCATATTATTTTTATATATAGATTGTTCAATGGATTGCAGACGGTCAATTTGTGTACCGGATATTACATATATTTAGAGTACAGTTTTCAATATTGAACAAGAAATCAAAAACAGGTGATGTTGATTCGCGTTTCATATCCGACCAGATTACTATTTTTTGGTTCTTTAATGATTTAATCTGGGAATAGGAATTATCGACTTAATAGCGGCATCTTCATATGAAACTCAAATCTTAATCAAGTTATTAGTTATTACATCAATTTCAAGTAAACTTATACAGTCCGAACCTCGAAGGAATTCAGAATTAATTGGTGATTGACCTCTTCCGGAATTCCGGAAAATTCAGGTAAAATACTCAATACCAAATGCAGTAATATTGACTTTGGGTGTTCTGTGACAGAGTACGAAAGAGTACGGAGTACAGAGTACGATTCGTCATCAGGCGAGGTTTAGTTCTCTTACGTCAAAGAAGATACGGCATTTGTTTTTTAGAACTTCGCTAAGATACGACTAATTAGGTGCTATAGTTATTTTCCTAGTAAAGAATTCAACTTGTTTCTTTAAAATTAGGAATAAACATGGATTTTTTTGATTCTCTAAATTGTCATTTCCTTCATTTTTATTGTATTTTTTCAGAAAATTTATAAAAAAGATGTTCGGATATCGAAAATTTCAGGATTCCAGGTTCCATTGTATTGAGAAAGTAAATATGATGGTCATTTAAGTTCCTCATATGTAAAATAAATTTGTCGAAAGAGAAATCAATCGATAATCATAACAAGATGGCTACAGATGGAACATTGTCATAAACTTTTATCTCTCTTATCCTTATGAAATATATCTGAACATTCGGAATTCAGTTATCTAATGGTACAAATTTCAAACTAAAATTTTGAGATGCAGCTTTTCGTTGAACATTTTAGAAAAAAATTAATTCTTATTGTTCGAACTAATTTTTTGCATTACAGTTTTTCAGTTAATTAATGAATTGGTTCAATGCTTACATGTAAACCCACACAGATTTCGACACTTTTACTATAATGTACACGAAATCCATGAAGCATGATATACTGGTTCAAGGTTGCATAATGACAGGAAAACTGCATTTTACAACAATGCTTTCTAAAAACAATTCTTACCTTTTTTCAAATTGTCAGTATCTTGAACTTTCACATCTGGACAACTTACTTGAAACAGTGGTAACAAGATTTCAAAAGATGACTTTCACAGAATGAAAATAGTCAAAAATCTGAGAGGAATTATACACTGTAATATAAGGGTTTCTTCGCTAATAAATAAACACTCAATTTTATTTATAGGATTTCCATGGTTTAAAGCAGTAAAACATTTCACAATATCTTTAAAAATTAAATATAATGAATTACGTTTTCTCTCCTTGAAAAACAATCATTTGGTCATTGATTATCAATTTCAAAATCAATTAAATGATGTTTTTAATTACGTTTCATTTTCTTTTCTTTCAAACACTGAATTTAGCAGCAGCATAGTTTAACTCAGAATAATATTTAAGTAATTAAGTGAGTGTCTACTCTCACTTCTCGAAAATAAAGATTCAGACTGCTTAAGAATAACAAACATCACAGAAGAGAATGATATTTTCACTAATTTAGCAAAAAAAATTCATCAATATTTAATATACATCTTATTGACTTAATATACGTGACGTGGTAATTATGCCTCTATTATACAATAGAAATTCTAAATTAATTTAACACAAAAGTAAAGACACAGAAAAGAATAAAAATAAAATGTTTTTTTACAAAATGATGAAAACATATTTCAAATGTTGCCAATCATAAAAAAAACAGAACAGAAATATATATTTAAAAAAATTTTTGCAGACGATTTTTTAATACCAAGAAAAATATAGCATGAATGTTCTTCCTTTTCTTACTTTGAAACACTTAATGAAATTATTTAATGATGCTTTATATAAAAATATATATAAACGTTTTTTAGTTTAGTTTACTACAAGTTATTGTACCGTAAGATTAAAGAGAGTGAAAAGAATATTAATGACGACAAAAGCATATATTTTATTCATAAGAATATATATATTTTATTCTAAAAATTCCTTTGACAAGTACTCTTTTTTTCATGCTGAAAAAAAGAAGAAGGAAATATCCTTGCAAGAACATATAACGAAGTTAACGGACTTGTGAATCAGCTAAAATCGTGCAGGTGCTTGAAAATGCAGTGACATGGACATTTATCCGTTTATATTCTGATGTCATTGCCTACAGACAATGTTCTACGAAATCTGCTATTGAAAACCACTTTACTGAACAGGTTTCCCTTCAATTTGTTGTTAGCAGACTGATTAGTGGTCATGAAGCATTGCTGAAGACCGGCGGGAGTGTCTACAAGAGCAAAGCACCGAAGAAGTGAATCGTCCAAAATGATGTTGCGTTTTCGACAATAAATCGAGCATGAACTTGATGGTCTGTTTCAAGTGCAATAGAAAGGACATATAGCAAGATTTTGTGATAAGACGTAGGTCTTTCATCCTTCTGGCAACCTCTGCGCCATAAAAACGAAACTGCAGAGACTGACATGAAACCGCTTTCCAAAGAAGAAGAAGCCAGCGGAGTCTCCTTTGTTGGTGAAGGAGAGTTAAAGAAATTCATTTGTGGATTCGCAGGTAGAGTACTTCCATATCTGTTGTCCAAGCGAGATGGTTTGAGAGAATTAAAACCATCTTCCGGAACTGTATCCTGTGCAGCTAAATCAAACCTTCTAAGAGTCGCGATTAGTACAGGCAACTTGATTTCATCAAACAAATACAGAAGCTGGATATTCTGTTACATTTCAAGGATAATGAGGCTGCATTGCCAAAGGAAAGAACAAGACTTTTGTTTTTGTGCGAACTGAATTCAAAGCGACAATACGCTAGTGACTTTACTTAACTGTTTCTAACACATTTGGCCAGAAGCAGGAAGAAGCTGAACTTGGATCGACGCAATTAGACAGTCAGAAATCATACATTGGGGTCGTCAATGATGTCACGCTTGGCGGGGAGGGTCGTGAAATGTGGCACAAGGGAGGGAAGGGATACATAAAGTGTATATCACACATTTTGAGTTAAAATAAAAACATTTAAAATCAGCAGATTAAATTTTGAAGTTATTTTGAAATACCAAATTTGAGGGTATTTTTAATCGGGGCTAAGAACACTTTCATACGCGTTTTTCACTTACAATCCTTTCTTTTTCAAGAGCATTCAGGGTGGGTTCTGAGGAATATGATAGCAGCAGAAATTCTTCACCATTAACAAACCTCCTTACACCCTTGAATGTCAACAAAGATGCGTCCCCACCTGGTGAAGAGTAGTAGAACTGTTGGCTGCAGCAAACGTTGATCTTATTCAGGTCAGGTTTTTTTTTAAATTAAATCTGTTTAAGAGTATTTTGTGTTCACACAAAGTAAATAAAGATTTAAACAAAATATTCAAATTCCAAAATACTACTGTTCATAATTGCTCTTTTATATTAATGTTTTATTACTATTGTGCAAATATTAATTAGGGTTTTTTTGTTGTAAACTAATCTTATTTCCTTACAAAATAAATTACACATAAATCATTATTGCTATGCTCACAAAATAATCTTTTGGAAACATAAAAGTTTAAAAATGAGAATTTGAAATATGATGATCTATAACGTAATTGCTTTGTTTTCTGAACTGCAAGTTTATGTATGTAATATAATTGTGATAATTGGGAGGGGTATGGTGAGAGTGTGACAGAAAGGGGAGATTAAAAATATGAAAAAAAGTGTGACTATCATTTATGGATAGCCCCATTGAGAGGAAACTTGGATTACCAGCAAACGTTCATTTGTGAAAATTGTGTTTTCAGCTAAGCAGTCCAGCAGGAACCCTGTGGAAAAGGAACCGCAGAGAGGAAAGTAACTCCTATGAGAATGATTCTAATTTCAGATTAATGTGGACCTGTTGAATCAACAACATTACCAGGCTGAGCGCTACGTTCTTACTTTTGTTGATGATTATTCTCGTTCTACTGAAGAGTGCGCTGATTAAATAGAAAAGTGAAATGGTAATTGCTTAAAATTCAGAGATTTCTAAAGTAAGTGATACTGTCAAAAGAAATTCGATGTGACAATGCTAAAGAGTATGTGTCTGGGGAATTACAAAAGTTAGAAAGAAGAAGAAATACAGGTGTTGAAGTGATCCATGTCCACCATATATTCCTCAGTTGAATGGGGTTGCAGAAAGATAGACAGAACTCTTTTTTGATAAAGCTCGTGATATGTTGTACGATTCAAATTACCGAAAGTTGTTGTGAATTATACAGTTCAAGCTGCTGCTTTCTTGGACTACAGAATTCCATGCCGCTAGTATCAACGTATACTCCTTATGAGCTGAAATATTCTACAATGCCAGATTTAAGTAAAATCCGGATTTTTTTGGATGTGATGGCTATTTCATGGTTTCAGACACTCAAAGAAGAGAAAATTAGACCCAAGATCGAAAAGATGATTTTCGTGGATAATTCCAAGCATGGGATATGGAGTCACTACATGGATCATATGGCAAGAGAATTACCGTTTCAAAGTGAATTTTGATAAGAAAAGAAAATAATTTCTGACAATTATCAACTACTTCGAATATTCAGAAATCAAGAAGACACTCTTGATTTAGAAGGAAGAAGAAGAGAAAGAAATGATTATCAACTTAGAAGAAACTGAAAGAGCAATCGATGATAAGTAAATATCAGAATTCAGAAGATCTCAAAGAGAAAGCACTCAGTAGGATATCCATTGTGAAGGGATTGCTTATGATGAATTAATTTCTCCCAGAAGAAGAACAATCTAATTGGAAGAATGCTATGGATGAAGAAATGCTTTCTATATAGAACAAATAAAGTTTGGGACTTAGTGGAGTTACCTAGAAAGAAAAACAGCAATTACCTGCAAATGGATTTTCCCAAAAGAAAAGAGATGGAAAATACAAGGCTGGTTTGAAGTGACTCGTGGGTTTTATGCAGAAGAGGTTGACTCTTAGGAACCTTTTCTGCAGTCATCAGTATGTATCTTTAAGACTGGTATTTGTCTCATCCCTTCGAGAGAATTCACATTTTTTACGTCATGGATGTGAAAATAGCATTCTTGAATGGAAATTTGGATGAAGACGTGCACATGGAGTCCATCGCAAGGCTATGATGATGGGACAGGGAAAGTGTGCAAACTGAACAAGAGTCTTTATGGTCTTAAACAAGCTCCTAGACAGTGGTTTCACAAATTCCAACAGTTTAATGAACAGTGAAAGACAATAAAGAGTAAGAAGACATTCGGAAAGAAAAGGTAGATAGATAATCATTTGTTTTATACGTCGATGATTTATTGATAGCTGGTCAAACACAGGTGAAGTGAAAACCGTAATCAATCTTCTGCAAAATGAATTCAGGATGTCTAAATCTTCACCAGCTACAGAATTTCTAGGAATAGACTAGATAACATGCCAGCAAGTGAAACTTGATCAATAAGAATATATCGAGTAAAAAATATTAAAACGTTTTCAACATGTCACGACTGCCAAACCCCTACTACACCACTGGAACCAGAATGTACTTCAAAAGAATTTGCAAGCAGTGAACTGTTTGAAGGACCTTTCCGTGAACTGATAATAGGTTCTTGACTGTACCTTGTTGTAACGACAAGACCGGACATTTATTTCGAGTGAACTTTGTCTCAGCCAGCTTCAGGAGAAACCTACTGTTGCTTGCCTGGACTGAACTCGAAAGGATCTTAAGGTATTTAAAGGTACTAAAATTTCAAATTAGTGTATAAAAGCTACACTAATAAGCTATCCTAATAATGTATGTTGATGCATGCTTACAGGATTGGGCTTCTGATACTATTAGGAAGTAAATTCTGTGTCCAGGTTAATATACTTATGTTTTGTAACTATCCTATTTTATGGTGTTGTAAAAAAAAGCAAAGAGAAAACTATATCTTTTTCTTCCCCAGAAGCTGAAATAATTGCTTCAGTAAGTCTCTACCAAGATCTCTTATATTATAAAAAAAAAAAAAATGTATAAGTAAAATTACTTGTATAAATAATTCTTCAACATATGAAGATAATCAATCTGCGATTAAAGTACTCAAATAATAAAATGTGTGTAGAAGATTAAAACATTTAGATATGAAACTCAAATTCATAAGAGAAACTTTAATTAATCATTGCATTAGTATCAATATGTTTGTATAGATATCAAATTGCTGATCTGTTCACGAAAAGCTTATCAGAATGTAAACTATATAAATTGCTATGTTTTTTTTGTTCTGTATGAATACACGCTGAGAAATGTTATGATTTCATATTCAATCTGTAATCGCGCATCATCAATTACTCATCCACACCTTCCTGTTTTTATTTTTGTGTATGATGTCATGTTCCATTTTTGTAACGCTCTTCTCTTATTAGTTTAATCACATTACTTATGTATTGTTGCAGATGTAATGTCACTTTCCCTACCTCGCTAGTCTTATGGTTGGGGAGGAGTTTTACAAGGGTAAGTATGGGGTGTGAGGCATCAGCCTTCCGCGACCCTGACCTTGGCGACAGCGGTGACCATTTTGGCGACTTGGCGACAAATAGGTAATTCAGAAAAATGCGACCCTTTCTGATATCTCTATTAGGACAGGCAATACGCTTGAATATACGAGAAAACTCTGTGTGACTTCACGGCCTGTCGGAGAGTATGGGATAACGTTTGGATCAGAGAGGTAGTGTTGATCATTGGAACGACTGAAGTTTCGTCTGCAATTGCAGAGCTACAGAAGGTGGTGAGCTGAGAGCAATTGAAAGTGCTATTATTGTCGTCGTAGATATTTGCCGACTGTTTTGTATTTGCTGAATATCAAAGGTGCTAAGCAAGCCAGCC
>BGPR01044226.1:0-12679 GCA_013235015.1 Araneus ventricosus | reverse complement strand
GCATAACTTTGGGCTTTTATGAATAAGAGTTGAACTGATGTCCGAAAAGTATCTTTATACTTTAGAAAATTTATTAAAAATAATAAATAAAGACATACATTTATGGTTTTTTGTATTTAGTAAAAAAATTCAAAGTTTTTTTTTTACATGTTTAGAGCATTCAATGTGCGCATTCCGTGGTCATTGGGATATTGATCCACTCGAAGTTCGCTCCCATTTATGTGATCATTTGCTTTTCGATGTTGCCGGGAGAAACAGAGAAACGTTGAATACTGATGCACAATTTTGAGCTCTTATGGATAAAAGTTGTATTGATATCCGAATAGTATCTTTACAAAATTATTACAACATTATCTTTAAAAAATTATTAAAAAATAACAAACAAATCTGTGCACTTAAGGTTTTTTTTGTATTCCTTTTTAAAAAAAATAAATTTTCTCTTTTTACATGTTTAGAACATTCAATGTGTGCACTCCGCGATCATTGGGCGTAGATATTTATCCATCGTTGCCATTTATTTGATCATTTGTTTATGTCGAATGCTTTTACACTTCAATTTTGGTCTTTTATTCAGTAAAGGTTGAATTGATGACTTATGCCCCAAAAGTATTTTTACACTTTTACAAAATTAGTAAAAAATAACAAACAAATATATGCACTTAAAGATTTTTCTGCGATAAATAAAAAATTATCGAAGTTTTAATTTTTTTAAAAATGTTCTTACAACATTTAGTATGTGCACGATTTTTTGCATGGAACTCATCGAATCGATTTCCAGCCAAATGCGTTCAAGAATCGACAATCTCGATGGCCGCTGAGATTTGACTTAATTATGTGTCGGTTTTGAAGGTGGATTTCGATTGTATGTCGTTCTAAATTTAATCCGCACATGCGTTACAGATTTAAATTCGATAAACCAAGAACTTACGCCATTTCTTGTTGTGAAGCCGTATTGGAACGAGAATAACAATATCAATGACATTAATACTATTGAGCGTTAATTTCATTAAAAAAAACTGTGATGCTTACATATTGAATAAAAAGCTCCCAGAAGCTTATATTTTTGTAAGTTTTTTTAAAAATAATTTTGGGAAATGTAAAGATATATTTAGGACATCATGTATGTGGTATTTTTAAGTTTTTAACTTTCTTAAATCATTTTTAACGACACCTCATTTTTAATTACTTCTACTTCCATCATAAAAAGTGCACTACGACTTTCATTTCGAGTCACGAGTCTTCCGGGAAATTCCCCTTTTTGCCATATATAACCTCTCAGCGCATTGTTAACTGCCCTTTTTGATTCAAGCATGTAGACTGACAACAACAGCGCACCACCGCTTTAATTCTGGTCATGGAGCTACGCATAAAATGATCCCTTTACCTATGAAAAGGTAACCTATCTTCAATGATTGTGTTAAAATCACGGCACCAAATGTTAAAACTTGAATATGTTAAAATCTAAAAATAATTATGGTGCAAGAAATTTAAAATACAAATAAGATACAACTTCCACTCTACTTAATTAATCACCTACTTTTTCAGACACCTAAAAAATTAATGAAACTATAGTGGAAGAAGCTGAAACAAAAGTTGTACACTGCGTTATGAAAAAAAAGAGAGTTTAAAGAAAATAATTTTTTTAATTAACTTTTTTTATTAACAATTAATTAAAGATTATTACTCCCAAATTTAAATTAATAATGTTCAAGAATCTCGACATAACAAAATTGTTGTACTGATTCACACAACCATACACATATAAAAAAGAAATAAAATATACACATTAATACAAAACGCTGCAGGTTTTCAAATGCTAAGAAAATTAAGAAAAAATTGAGTATGCTCTGTTGAAACTACATTATGCAGTTGCAAAAATGGGCAAAAACATCATCCTGGAAAGATTGTTAACAATGCACATTTGGTTTCGATAAAACTTGGTGCAAAAATTTAATGAGTGGTCATATTGCAGAGTTTTCTGCCACTCAGTTTAAATTTGGCTACATGAGCACTACTTCGAAAATACTCTGAACTCCTTCTCCATTCACAAATTTGATGATTGGTGAAAAAAAAGCAGAATTAACTGCCACGCAGTTCAAACTTTCAATAACTGATATCTTTTTTTTTTTATCAGAATTCGCTGTCACATTCAACCACATTTCTCTCCTTCCATTCAACTGGCACAGTGTCCGTCTGTAAAGTCCCAAGACAAAAAAAAAATAATCGTTTTTTACAGCACTGTCAGCCACTCGTTCAATTTTCGAAAACAGTGATCTTTTTAACATGAACTTGCAAGTCATTATTATTGAGAATTCGCTGTCATATTCAATACTGCAGAGGCTCAACACCAGATCGTCGTGTAGCAACACGCTTTAGCTGTCCGACGTTTTCTTCGGAATAAAATTTTAATACTGGTTTAGTTGTACATCTTACACAACATTCAAATGAATTCTTTATGCCGGTCAACACACCTGAGAGGAAGAGAACCGAAGGAAAAATTCAACGGGCTCGACCGTCACGTTCCGTAATTTAAAGCAATCTATATGAGACAAAGGAATTTCTCTCCCAGCCAAGTGACGCTACATAGTTCACACACGAAAACATCCGCCGTTTAAAATGGCGAGCAAATAGTTTCGTTAAATAAAGTAATTTATAATTTAATAAACCTTGAAACATTAAAAGAAATTACATAAAAAGTTAAAGCAATTAATAATTAAGTTGATTACTAGAAAAATAAATATGATAAATTAAGATATTTAATAAAACTGTAAAAATTACAGTTGATAATTTAAAAGTTGCCAAAAATGCCACAAGATAGGAAAGAAACTTTGGTGGCGAAAATTTAAATTACTTAAAGTCGCTGGTAAAGCCGAAAAATGATGTAGTTGCATTTTTTGCAATCTAACAGATTGAATAAAAAAGATTGAATCAACTAAAGTCTTGTCCTTGACCCAG
Source organism: Araneus ventricosus (assembly GCA_013235015.1). NCBI lineage: Eukaryota > Metazoa > Arthropoda > Arachnida > Araneae > Araneidae > Araneus > Araneus ventricosus. Next base: position 9,724 of record BGPR01044226.1, on the reverse strand, counting down.
ATGCTCTACACTTCATATTTAACAATAATGTATCATGCATTATTAATAATTATTGAAATTAAAATTAAAAACCGTAAAAATAGTTTATTCTTAGTTTCTCAAGAATTTTTAACAAACAAAAGCTGCCACATTTCGCTTTCATCATAAGTCCTTGACTCAGGTGGCTAGTTACGCTACACCAGTGATGGCGAACCTTTTTAAGAACTGGGTCAAATTTTGTTCATTTTTTTAATACTAGCCCGTGGATCACTAAGTCCGTGGCGTCACTTAAAAGGGAGGTGGTAAAAAGGGTACCATTAGATAACAGAAAAACTTGACAGTTGAACTTTTTTTTCTTTCCCACTTTTAAAATCCTCTAAAATTCCAATTAGTTCAACACTGTGAGTTGGTACATCCCTATATTACCATACGCCAAGTTTATGACCAACTGTTGTGAGTCATACATATATGATAAAAAATCAGCTAGCCAACGTCCACTTGGAAATATTTTTTCCCATAAATTCGATATTTATACTTTGATTTTTTTTAATATTTTCGATTGTCTGTTCTCTCTTTTATGATATAAAAATAAGTTTATCAAAACTCATTTTTATTTTCAAAGTTTATAAAAGGTCATTTAAAAGCTTTCGTGGGTTATTGTCTGACCCGCGGATCATAGGTTCGCCACCACTGCGCTAGACTAAGCGGGATTGGGTTAGGGACAAAAATGAGCTGTCAGTGTCTGACCCGCGGATCATAGGTTCTCCACCACTGCGCTGGACGAATCGGGGTTGGGTTAGGGACAAAATGAGCTGGTCCTAAAAAATCTCAACAATCTAGATATTATAAGGATAATATAATTACAGTGGAGCCTCGGACATCCGAACACCAAGAATCCGAAATTTCGGTTAGTCCGAACAACTATCTTTGATTTTTTTTGAAAAACTTTTATTAAAAAATGAAGGAAAATAACAAATAGGAATCAGAAACTAAGCTATTGCTTATTCCTAACTTAAAAGAAGCTTTTGAATTGGTTGACTTTTGAATACAGCACCTTAATGAGTAGAAATCAAATCGGTTATCTTCTTTTGATGTAAGGAACCAAACCTGCTTGATGATGTGAATCGCAGCTAGATCTTTCCGTACGCTTTCACAGAGTTCCCAAAATCAATACTCTACTGTATTTGGATATCGAGAGTATTTTACCGAATTTTCCAGATAACCCGAACAGAGGCCAGCTTCAATTAGTTCGGATTCCCGAGGTTCCATTGTAGTTAAGAGATATACAACAACGTTCATTAGAAACAAAACATATATAAACATTTGTTCATATTTTATGGAGAGATTTTTTATAATGCATGACACAGTTTTCAAGAAGGTCACAGAGTATTTAAAAGTTAGTAAGCTGAAGTATAAAATGAGAAATAAAATGAAAATTTTCTCTCTATATACTTCTAAACGTGTGTCAAGAATGCAAAGAAATATATCTAATTTCATATAAACAACCACTTTAATTCAAAATATATTTTTCGACAGGGAAACACACAACCTAAAATAATAAGAATAAATAAATGAAACAGATGAGGCAAAAAGGATTTGCAACATAAATAACAATAAATACGAATTTGCAGTATATTAGACAATCATTAAATGCATAGAACTGTTTCATTTCATTCATAGAACTCATTATTTATGTCTCCTTCTACGAAACTGCCTTGGTCCGATAACTAAATGCATTATCAAAACACACAATATCTCCAAAATTGAAACATTTCTCAGCATCTATTCTTTTCCATCTTTTGTTATATATACAGACGAAAAAATTAATCTTTTGATGGTATGGATTTAAACCCAACAATAGACCTTAATGTAACGTTAAAAAAAATTATATTTTTCTAAACGTCTATCACGAATACGAGGATGTATTGCGTCGTTTCTTATACATCTCCCCTCTCATCCAAAATATAATTTTGGACAAGAGAACACGCAACCAAAAAAGAATAATAATAAAAAAATTTTTAAAAAACCCGACAGCCTTATTATTATTATTATCATCAGTTACCAACTTTTTGTCCTCTTTAAAACTGCTCCTAAACTGTCTTAATATCATTATGCCGTGTCGCTAAAAACTGCAAAAATTATCTTTTTATTCACTGAATTACAGTGATCGGTTAACAGTAGCCTTTTCAGGCACCTGAATGGATAATATTTAAGGATAAAAGAGGCGGTGGTTTTTTGAAGCAGAAAAAGGCAGAAAGAGAGAAAAAAATCATAAAAATCTAAATAAGAAAAGAAGCAGAGGGAAAACCCCGCAAGCGGGAAAAAGGACGTCAAACTCGAGACGTGGCCACAAAAGGACCAAGATACAGAGGCGTCCGCTTTTTTTAAAAAAATAATATGCAAATAAAAAAATCAGGATTTTTTATTGTTATTATTATCATTCTTTAGAGTGGCATCGTCGCTTTGTGCGGAGCATTCTATTTTGAAGGGGGGAGGAGATCTTTGAAGTCGATGATGCTGGAAAAGACAGACGATATGGTCGCAGACGATTTTTGTCCCATCTGCTTCCCCTGAATTGTTGTGCAGATGAATGAATCGGCAGAGAAAGTGAACGGTCAGTGTGATGGCGATGACACACTTTCTTTGGAAGTGGCTGAATGAGAGACTGTCCTTGTAATCAATCAGCACCTGTGCCAAATATTCAAAATTTGAATTTCCACTACAGTGTGCAGGCAATGTTTGACCGCGCAGGGTATCCAAGTTAAAGATATCAAAAAGTAATAGCTTATACTGATAAAACCACACATGATTAGAAGTAAATTTCATTTACATTAATCCACCGAGTTACAAAGACGGTTATACAACGGACGCTCAAAAATATATATCAGAGCTACCCAACCTGTGGTACGCGTAGCCCTGGGGGTATGCGAAGGACTAGTTAGGGTACACGTAGGACTAGTTGGCGTACACGTAGGACTAGTTGGGGTACACATAGGACTAGTTGAGGATACGCGAAATCAAAGTCGGCAATGGCGGAAACAGGAAAACACAAGGAATTAAAAAAGTTACAGAATTTTGTTTCCCCACGTTAATATTTGCTATTTAGTACTACTTGAAAGGTTGATTATTACAAAGTAATTTTTAGCTATCTCTATAAGTTAACGCAAAATTATTACAATGATAATTTCATTAGTTTTGGCGTTGAACTATTACTATTGTAAAAGTGCAATAAAAAATAAATTATTAATTCGAGTCCTTTGACTCTTAAGCTAACATAAGCCCTTAACATTATTAATTAAAACTTCTTTGCATAGACGGATGGTTGTTGATGGTGGTGGGAGATATGACAAAAGGGGGTACGCGAAAACGTAAAGATCAATTAAGGGGTACCCGAGGGAATAAAGGTTGGGAGCCGCTAATATTTATAATAAAAACATAGTAATAAATATAAACACACAGAAAAGAAATGCATTGAAGAATATAAGCGAAAAAAAAGAAGAAATTGGGAAAGAATAACATGGGATATAGCTTGTCAGGAGGGAAAATATCCCATGATATTCAAAATGCTGCTATTTCTTTTGAATAAATTTCGAACGATTTTAAGTTATGTTGAAGCGCGAAACAGAAATTGGCTTCCTTTCCCATTGCTTTTACTCCTTTATATTTCCATAATTTCTATTCGTATTTTTGTATCCTTTCAATTTTTGTATTTATGTGTTATTAAAAATATAGCAGATAATAAGCTTTATAAATGTAGAATAAACAGAATAGCTATATATATTAAACTTTAAATATCATGACAAGTTTGCCAATATAATATTTCCAGGAAACGATGGCAATTAAGACAATAAAAAAAATGGTAAGCTAATGTGTCAGAAAGGGCAACTTCCTTTTTTTTTCACCGATTAATAATACTCAGAGAACCATTAATGCTCTGGATTTGTTCAAAAGTTGACTGATCTCTTGAGATGAGTTATGTTTGGGGATCTAGAAGATTAGGCAATATAGTCCACATGCTGACTTCCCATCAATGTGTGATAGCCACAACCAGCGGGAGTGACCTCCCTAAAACTTTCTCGCGTACGAAAAACACGGGTAGGGTGGAAAAAATACACCGCGCGCCCATAAACGTGCGGTATTCCCTAAGGCGGGGAAAACACTCGCTCCAGCGTTTACATCGTTTTTGCGTAGAATGGAGAAAAAACCGAATGGGTAATTTCAACGACTTTTTCTAACCGATTTAAACGAAAATTGGAGACAAATCTACAATTAGAGTTTCAGGACTACATACGAAATTTTATTTATCTAAGTAATTTTTAAAGAAGTTATGGTGTTCAAAAGTATGCGATTATACAAACCGACAGACGGTCAACCCTTCGACAGATTTGGCCAAAATTTTATACGGACCTACATTTCTGATGAAAAAACTGTGTACCAAATGTTATCCATCTAGTTAGTTAAGTTTTTGAGTTATAGAGTTCACATGAACGCGGACAAACAGACAGACTTCCCTTAGACGCATTTTGTCCAAACTTTGATAGAAACCTACAAATGATGTGTCAAGATCACATACCAAATTTCATCCCCGTAGCTCTAATAGTTTTCGAGTTATCGTGTTCACAGACAGACAGACGTAATTCCAAAATTGTGTTTTTCGGACTCAGGGAGCTCTAAAACGTGGAGATTCGTCAAAATCTCGAGTTCGAATTTTTTGACGATTCCAATACTTTCTCTTTGTATACTTCGTATACGAGAAAGTAAAAAGCACACAAAGCAATTGCCGTCAGTGCGCATGAACGAAATTTTGCACCAGAAAAATTTGAATAAAACCACTGTCGACGGCGCAGAACTTTCATCTCTCACTCTTTGCGATTCTTTCAATATATTAAATTATTACTTTTTGATACGTTTAGTCCGCACATCTTGTACTTATTTATTATTTATTAGAAAAACCAGTACTTACTTACAGAAGCGGCCCGAGGTAACTTTACAAACCAAAAAAAAGGCCCCCCCCCCCCCCAACAAAGGAAGTTTTTTAAATTCTATAATGCCAGTATTCTAAATATCAAAGAAAGTTTTGCTTAGAAATATGCATTTTTTACCTGCAAATATAACATAATAATATCATGGTAGGAGTTTTTAAACTCAGCTATATTTAAGATTATATTGTGGTCTTATTTAAACTTAAATAATGTTTTCAAGAAATTCAAAAAAGATATAACTTTTGGCGCCATGGGCAGTTGCCCGGGCCTCGGACCGCCTCCTGCTTATTTATTAGAAAATCGTCTCTTACCCTCGCTTCCTGCAATTTAATTTCAAATTTAGCAACGTCTAATTTATCATCGTAAATATTCCCTATAGCAGTTTGCTATTTAAAAAATCGTCCCACAATAAAGTGAAAAAATTCTATAATAATATAGCAAGAATTTCCGGAATTCTTCACTGCAAAAATATTCATTGTAAAACTTCTTCTTAATATTAACAATTGAAATAACATACGAGATTAATGATTTCTTTAAGTGCAAAGTAATCATTCATTGTTTCATTTCTGTTCATTTCACATTTCGTTACTCTCAACCGGAATTTTCGATTAACCAGAGTTTTGATATACTATAGAACCCCGATTATCCGAAATTTCGGATAATCTGAACATCTTTTTTTTTTTTTTTAATTTTCTGAAAAACTTTACTGAAAAATGAAGAAAAAATGACAATTACGAACCAGAAACAAAGCTAACGTTTATTCCTAACTTACAGAAGTATTCGAATTGGTCTTTAAGAATGAATACAGCACCTTTATTAGTCGAAATGAACTCAGATGTCGTCTTTTTACCCTCAACTTGTTTGCCACTGTACCGTGCGAATCGCCGCGTGCTCTTTCCGTACGCCTTCACAGAGCACACAGAGTCAATACTCTACTGAATTTGACATATCAAGAGTATTTTACCGAATATTCCGGATAACCTGAATTCTCCAGAATCCGAACAAAGATTGGCCCCAATTAGTTCGGATTCCCGCGGTTCTACTGTAAAATACAAACATTTCTATATCTAGCCGGAATTGCTATCTCAGTATTCTCATTTTTGAAGAATCATTAGTTTTCATGCGATCTTTAAATGTTATCGGTGTCCATTAATGTTCTTCTCAAAGGCCAAAAATAATTTATCCCCATTCGACTATTTTTGACTACAACTCGAGTGACTAAGAAAAGCTTGAATCTAAATAATGAAGAGAGGCTTTCTGAAAAATGAGACACAAATAGGATGACTGTTTTACTGTCATATACAATAATGCACAGCATGTATGGGCGTTAGATGACAGATAAAACAAATACAAGCGAGCGTAGCAATTGTAGAGCGAAGTCTTTTATTATAGCATTATTTTAGGATTTCTAGAACGATTTCATATAGTATATACTAGTAAATTGGGCTCTTAGTGGGCATGGAATTTTTTAGGGTGCGCGGGACAATTGTAAAGAATTTTTCGAATTCAAAAATATAGTTTAATAGTAGTCTAAGAGAAATCACTGTAGAAATCCTAAAATGATGCTTTAATAATAGATTTTCCTGAAAATCTAAAATCCTGTGTTTGTTTTATTTGTCATCTAACGCCCATACATTCTGTGCATTCATTACATATGACAGTAAAACGATCATTCTATTTTATACTTATCATTTTTGAGGAAGCCTCTCTTCATTATTTAGATTCAAGCTTTTTAAAACTTGTAAGCCATTTTTCACAATCAAGTTATCAAAAAAATCAATTAATTCATTTGTCTTTGGAAATTGCAACCTTTTTGCTTTTTAATTGCATTACCATGGTGATAGGATTAATTGAATATATTGGTAATTACATGGTGATAAGATTAATTCTTCAACTCAATTTTCATTTAGTTCAGCTATTAATTTATGAGATAAATTCGATACGAAAATAAAAAGTTTCGGCGCAAAAAATGTATGAGTGATGTTTGAATTAAATACTTCAAAAATGACGATATAATTAATGATAATCCAAATAATAACCACGCAGAAATTGAAACATTAATACAAGTCAGTTTTAATATTCAAGAACATAATATTAAACATAATCATGAAAAATGACTTATCAATATGTTTGTATATATTTTTGAGTTATATAAAAAGTTTTCGTGATTGTTTTTCTCATTTTGTTAGTTAAGTTATTTTAAGAGAGTCTAAAAGCTTTCCATAGAAGTGAGACATTTATTAGCTCTTAAAGGATAAATTTTTAACCGTTATTTTTAATGTTTCAGTAAAAACAAAACATATATATATATATATATATAATAAATTAAAAATAAATCTCTCCTGTTCCAGAATATCTAAAAGTTCACTCTACAATAAAGTTGCATCCATGCGGGCCTGTTTTCATTTACTTTCAATATTGATTCTTTGACATTTCAAATGCATTAGCATAATCGTTATCTTAAGATAATGCACATTTTTCCTGATATTTTTAACTAAGCGTAAAGATAAAAAAGGAATAATAATTACAATGGGCGAATTAATGAAAGTATCATAAAAAAGACGGGAGGCTGTCTTTTTTCAAACAGCCGCTGATGTTAAAGACGTATGACTACTTTACTTGCGTGACTCTTTTGTTCCTCGAAGTTTCTACCCTTTATCTCTAAAATAAGACATTAGTTATGTTTTTAACACATGTAGTTACCGAGATAGAGGATCGCGTCACCAATTAAATTTTTTTGTACCTTCTGTTGTTACCTTTTACCTCTAAAATAAGACATTAGTTATGTTTTTAACATATGCTGTTACCGAGATATAGAGGATCTCCCATGCAACGATTCTTGTGGCGTTTTGGCGTGTGAATCAATTTCCTTCCTAAGACCCCAATGGGAGGAACATAGTCCTACGTTAAAAGTTGGTTTTTAAATTCAACATAAGAATGCTTTTCCTTAAGAACGAAGCGAAAAATTTATTTTCTTACCGATCTGACAAATTAATTTAATTATTAGCAAATTTTTTAAGGTATAAAAATGTCGTGCAATGATAAATCAAATTTCATTTTAAGCAAATTTTCTACATTGTTAAAATATCGTCTGAAAGGAATAAAATAAATTTAATTTTAGGCAATTTGCTTACAGTAGTAAAATATCGTCTGGAGGGAAATCAAATTAATTTAATCATAAACATTTCTTTTACATAATTAAAATATGTTCTGTTGAGAAATAAAATAAATTTAATTCTAGTTAGCTCTTTTACGTTGCTAAAATATTGTCTGATGAGAAATAAAATCGATTCTGATTGATTCTTTTAAATTATTGAAAATAATTCTAATAAATTCTTTTCTGATATTAAGATACTGATTGAAGAGAAATGAAATAAATTTACTCCAAACAACTCTTCGATATTTTTGAAGCATTATATGGCGCGAAATCAAAGTTATCATAAAGAAATTCTTGCATAATGTCATATTACAAGCTAATTTTTAATGTTCAGTGTCAATCACCTAAAATAACGATTCAATCAATATTAATAAATGTAAAAATAACACGGAGATAAAAAAAATGATTGGAAAAATTATTGATGAAGGCACAGGAATGGAAGAACTATGGAAGTATTTAATAATCCATGACGAGTTTATACATGCATTTTCAATTACAAGACATTTAAATATTTTTTTGTATCAAGAAAAATAAAATTTTATGTGAACCTTTCGTCAAGTTTCTTCTGCTTATTTCTCTAGATACTTAAAACCTTTACATAGAATAGGAACATTTATTAGCTCGTAAAAGAAAAACTTTTTAATCGGTGAATAGTAATTATTCAAGTAAAAACATAAAGACAAAAATATCGAATAAAAAAGCTATCTTGCACCAGAATCCCTTAAAAATCACACGCTAGGACTAACTGCATCCCTTCTTTACCCATCCAAGCACGCTCTTTTAAAACCGACCACCTCTATAAATAAAAACCGCCGTAAAAATAAAAAGCGAGAAAATAAAATAAAAAATTCCATATAAATAAAAGACAAATAAAAAAATCTAAAAATTTTTTTTTTTCTCTTTCCAACCACCGCGTTTCATGCATGGAATTTTTTTATCGCTTCTATAACTTTAAACCAAATCTTCTGGTGCATTCAAAACGTAACTTTATAAATATATATTTTTAAAAATATATTATTTCTTGTACCTCCTACCCCTCCCGACCTATATCCAGGCACTAGGGGTTTTTTCAGATATATATATATATATATATTCTTATCAACCTCTTTCTTCCAAGATGAAACGCCTTGTGAAATGAAAAGGACTGAAGAAATAAATATAAATACAAATAAATCAATAATAAATAAATAAAAATAAAACCCCTTTCCGCGAGTAAACCTAGCCAGCTAGGAGAAATAAAACTGGCTTCAATGTCAGCCAATAAAAATGGATTACGTATGGAATATTTTTGAAAAGCTCGAGTGCTATATATAGGCATGGAGGCCGATATATATTTTATTATTCGTCCTATTTTATATCGTTCCTGAGTTCCATTTTCCTTTCTTTTTTTTAGTATTATTTATTTTTTATAGAGTTAATCGTAGGAATACCAATGCAGCGTTTCTTCTGCAGAGAGATGCAAAATGGAACGGGTTGAGTGAGGTGTGAAGAAAATGAAAAGGCAAATCACCAAAGTGGAGTTTGATTCTCTTTTTCAACCAACCGCTTCTTTTTATCTCGAAGGAGTTGCGCGCTTTACATATTGTTAAGGAAGCGAATCCGCTTA
>BGPR01044225.1:0-12680 GCA_013235015.1 Araneus ventricosus | reverse complement strand
GCATAACTTTGGGCTTTTATGAATAAGAGTTGAACTGATGTCCGAAAAGTATCTTTATACTTTAGAAAATTTATTAAAAATAATAAATAAAGACATACATTTATGGTTTTTTGTATTTAGTAAAAAAATTCAAAGTTTTTTTTTTACATGTTTAGAGCATTCAATGTGCGCATTCCGTGGTCATTGGGATATTGATCCACTCGAAGTTCGCTCCCATTTATGTGATCATTTGCTTTTCGATGTTGCCGGGAGAAACAGAGAAACGTTGAATACTGATGCACAATTTTGAGCTCTTATGGATAAAAGTTGTATTGATATCCGAATAGTATCTTTACAAAATTATTACAACATTATCTTTAAAAAATTATTAAAAAATAACAAACAAATCTGTGCACTTAAGGTTTTTTTTGTATTCCTTTTTAAAAAAAATAAATTTTCTCTTTTTACATGTTTAGAACATTCAATGTGTGCACTCCGCGATCATTGGGCGTAGATATTTATCCATCGTTGCCATTTATTTGATCATTTGTTTATGTCGAATGCTTTTACACTTCAATTTTGGTCTTTTATTCAGTAAAGGTTGAATTGATGACTTATGCCCCAAAAGTATTTTTACACTTTTACAAAATTAGTAAAAAATAACAAACAAATATATGCACTTAAAGATTTTTCTGCGATAAATAAAAAATTATCGAAGTTTTAATTTTTTTAAAAATGTTCTTACAACATTTAGTATGTGCACGATTTTTTGCATGGAACTCATCGAATCGATTTCCAGCCAAATGCGTTCAAGAATCGACAATCTCGATGGCCGCTGAGATTTGACTTAATTATGTGTCGGTTTTGAAGGTGGATTTCGATTGTATGTCGTTCTAAATTTAATCCGCACATGCGTTACAGATTTAAATTCGATAAACCAAGAACTTACGCCATTTCTTGTTGTGAAGCCGTATTGGAACGAGAATAACAATATCAATGACATTAATACTATTGAGCGTTAATTTCATTAAAAAAAACTGTGATGCTTACATATTGAATAAAAAGCTCCCAGAAGCTTATATTTTTGTAAGTTTTTTTAAAAATAATTTTGGGAAATGTAAAGATATATTTAGGACATCATGTATGTGGTATTTTTAAGTTTTTAACTTTCTTAAATCATTTTTAACGACACCTCATTTTTAATTACTTCTACTTCCATCATAAAAAGTGCACTACGACTTTCATTTCGAGTCACGAGTCTTCCGGGAAATTCCCCTTTTTGCCATATATAACCTCTCAGCGCATTGTTAACTGCCCTTTTTGATTCAAGCATGTAGACTGACAACAACAGCGCACCACCGCTTTAATTCTGGTCATGGAGCTACGCATAAAATGATCCCTTTACCTATGAAAAGGTAACCTATCTTCAATGATTGTGTTAAAATCACGGCACCAAATGTTAAAACTTGAATATGTTAAAATCTAAAAATAATTATGGTGCAAGAAATTTAAAATACAAATAAGATACAACTTCCACTCTACTTAATTAATCACCTACTTTTTCAGACACCTAAAAAATTAATGAAACTATAGTGGAAGAAGCTGAAACAAAAGTTGTACACTGCGTTATGAAAAAAAAGAGAGTTTAAAGAAAATAATTTTTTTAATTAACTTTTTTTATTAACAATTAATTAAAGATTATTACTCCCAAATTTAAATTAATAATGTTCAAGAATCTCGACATAACAAAATTGTTGTACTGATTCACACAACCATACACATATAAAAAAGAAATAAAATATACACATTAATACAAAACGCTGCAGGTTTTCAAATGCTAAGAAAATTAAGAAAAAATTGAGTATGCTCTGTTGAAACTACATTATGCAGTTGCAAAAATGGGCAAAAACATCATCCTGGAAAGATTGTTAACAATGCACATTTGGTTTCGATAAAACTTGGTGCAAAAATTTAATGAGTGGTCATATTGCAGAGTTTTCTGCCACTCAGTTTAAATTTGGCTACATGAGCACTACTTCGAAAATACTCTGAACTCCTTCTCCATTCACAAATTTGATGATTGGTGAAAAAAAAGCAGAATTAACTGCCACGCAGTTCAAACTTTCAATAACTGATATCTTTTTTTTTTTATCAGAATTCGCTGTCACATTCAACCACATTTCTCTCCTTCCATTCAACTGGCACAGTGTCCGTCTGTAAAGTCCCAAGACAAAAAAAAAATAATCGTTTTTTACAGCACTGTCAGCCACTCGTTCAATTTTCGAAAACAGTGATCTTTTTAACATGAACTTGCAAGTCATTATTATTGAGAATTCGCTGTCATATTCAATACTGCAGAGGCTCAACACCAGATCGTCGTGTAGCAACACGCTTTAGCTGTCCGACGTTTTCTTCGGAATAAAATTTTAATACTGGTTTAGTTGTACATCTTACACAACATTCAAATGAATTCTTTATGCCGGTCAACACACCTGAGAGGAAGAGAACCGAAGGAAAAATTCAACGGGCTCGACCGTCACGTTCCGTAATTTAAAGCAATCTATATGAGACAAAGGAATTTCTCTCCCAGCCAAGTGACGCTACATAGTTCACACACGAAAACATCCGCCGTTTAAAATGGCGAGCAAATAGTTTCGTTAAATAAAGTAATTTATAATTTAATAAACCTTGAAACATTAAAAGAAATTACATAAAAAGTTAAAGCAATTAATAATTAAGTTGATTACTAGAAAAATAAATATGATAAATTAAGATATTTAATAAAACTGTAAAAATTACAGTTGATAATTTAAAAGTTGCCAAAAATGCCACAAGATAGGAAAGAAACTTTGGTGGCGAAAATTTAAATTACTTAAAGTCGCTGGTAAAGCCGAAAAATGATGTAGTTGCATTTTTTGCAATCTAACAGATTGAATAAAAAAGATTGAATCAACTAAAGTCTTGTCCTTGACCCAGATGCTCTACACTTCATATTTAACAATAATGTATCATGCATTATTAATAATTATTGAAATTAAAATTAAAAACCGTAAAAATAGTTTATTCTTAGTTTCTCAAGAATTTTTAACAAACAAAAGCTGCCACATTTCGCTTTCATCATAAGTCCTTGACTCAGGTGGCTAGTTACGCTACACCAGTGATGGCGAACCTTTTTAAAAACTGGCACAAATTTTGTTCATTTTTTTAATACTAGCCCGTGGATCACTAAGTCCGTGGCGTCACTTAAAAGGGAGGTGGTAAAAAGGGTACCATTAGATAACAGAAAAACTTGACAGTTGAACTTTTTTTTCTTTCCCACTTTTAAAATCCTCTAAAATTCCAATTAGTTCAACACTGTGAGTTGGTACATCCCTATATTACCATACGCCAAGTTTATGACCAACTGTTGTGAGTCATACATATATGATAAAAAATCAGCTAGCCAACGTCCACTTGGAAATATTTTTTCCCATAAATTCGATATTTATACTTTGATTTTTTTTAATATTTTCGATTGTCTGTTCTCTCTTTTATGATATAAAAATAAGTTTATCAAAACTCATTTTTATTTTCAAAGTTTATAAAAGGTCATTTAAAAGCTTTCGTGGGTTATTGTCTGACCCGCGGATCATAGGTTCGCCACCAGTGCGCTAGACTAAGCGGGATTGGGTTAGGGACAAAAATGAGCTGTCAGTGTCTGACCCGCGGATCATAGGTTCTCCACCACTGCGCTGGACGAATCGGGGTTGGGTTAGGGACAAAATGAGCTGGTCCTAAAAAATCTCAACAATCTAGATATTATAAGGATAATATAATTACAGTGGAGCCTCGGACATCCGAACACCAAGAATCCGAAATTTCGGTTAGTCCGAACAACTATCTTTGATTTTTTTTGAAAAACTTTTATTAAAAAATGAAGGAAAATAACAAATAGGAATCAGAAACTAAGCTATTGCTTATTCCTAACTTAAAAGAAGCTTTTGAATTGGTTGACTTTTGAATACAGCACCTTAATGAGTAGAAATCAAATCGGTTATCTTCTTTTGATGTAAGGAACCAAACCTGCTTGATGATGTGAATCGCAGCTAGATCTTTCCGTACGCTTTCACAGAGTTCCCAAAATCAATACTCTACTGTATTTGGATATCGAGAGTATTTTACCGAATTTTCCAGATAACCCGAACAGAGGCCAGCTTCAATTAGTTCGGATTCCCGAGGTTCCATTGTAGTTAAGAGATATACAACAACGTTCATTAGAAACAAAACATATATAAACATTTGTTCATATTTTATGGAGAGATTTTTTATAATGCATGACACAGTTTTCAAGAAGGTCACAGAGTATTTAAAAGTTAGTAAGCTGAAGTATAAAATGAGAAATAAAATGAAAATTTTCTCTCTATATACTTCTAAACGTGTGTCAAGAATGCAAAGAAATATATCTAATTTCATATAAACAACCACTTTAATTCAAAATATATTTTTCGACAGGGAAACACACAACCTAAAATAATAAGAATAAATAAATGAAACAGATGAGGCAAAAAGGATTTGCAACATAAATAACAATAAATACGAATTTGCAGTATATTAGACAATCATTAAATGCATAGAACTGTTTCATTTCATTCATAGAACTCATTATTTATGTCTCCTTCTACGAAACTGCCTTGGTCCGATAACTAAATGCATTATCAAAACACACAATATCTCCAAAATTGAAACATTTCTCAGCATCTATTCTTTTCCATCTTTTGTTATATATACAGACGAAAAAATTAATCTTTTGATGGTATGGATTTAAACCCAACAATAGACCTTAATGTAACGTTAAAAAAAATTATATTTTTCTAAACGTCTATCACGAATACGAGGATGTATTGCGTCGTTTCTTATACATCTCCCCTCTCATCCAAAATATAATTTTGGACAAGAGAACACGCAACCAAAAAAGAATAATAATAAAAAAATTTTTAAAAAACCCGACAGCCTTATTATTATTATTATCATCAGTTACCAACTTTTTGTCCTCTTTAAAACTGCTCCTAAACTGTCTTAATATCATTATGCCGTGTCGCTAAAAACTGCAAAAATTATCTTTTTATTCACTGAATTACAGTGATCGGTTAACAGTAGCCTTTTCAGGCACCTGAATGGATAATATTTAAGGATAAAAGAGGCGGTGGTTTTTTGAAGCAGAAAAAGGCAGAAAGAGAGAAAAAAATCATAAAAATCTAAATAAGAAAAGAAGCAGAGGGAAAACCCCGCAAGCGGGAAAAAGGACGTCAAACTCGAGACGTGGCCACAAAAGGACCAAGATACAGAGGCGTCCGCTTTTTTTAAAAAAATAATATGCAAATAAAAAAATCAGGATTTTTTATTGTTATTATTATCATTCTTTAGAGTGGCATCGTCGCTTTGTGCGGAGCATTCTATTTTGAAGGGGGGAGGAGATCTTTGAAGTCGATGATGCTGGAAAAGACAGACGATATGGTCGCAGACGATTTTTGTCCCATCTGCTTCCCCTGAATTGTTGTGCAGATGAATGAATCGGCAGAGAAAGTGAACGGTCAGTGTGATGGCGATGACACACTTTCTTTGGAAGTGGCTGAATGAGAGACTGTCCTTGTAATCAATCAGCACCTGTGCCAAATATTCAAAATTTGAATTTCCACTACAGTGTGCAGGCAATGTTTGACCGCGCAGGGTATCCAAGTTAAAGATATCAAAAAGTAATAGCTTATACTGATAAAACCACACATGATTAGAAGTAAATTTCATTTACATTAATCCACCGAGTTACAAAGACGGTTATACAACGGACGCTCAAAAATATATATCAGAGCTACCCAACCTGTGGTACGCGTAGCCCTGGGGGTATGCGAAGGACTAGTTAGGGTACACGTAGGACTAGTTGGCGTACACGTAGGACTAGTTGGGGTACACATAGGACTAGTTGAGGATACGCGAAATCAAAGTCGGCAATGGCGGAAACAGGAAAACACAAGGAATTAAAAAAGTTACAGAATTTTGTTTCCCCACGTTAATATTTGCTATTTAGTACTACTTGAAAGGTTGATTATTACAAAGTAATTTTTAGCTATCTCTATAAGTTAACGCAAAATTATTACAATGATAATTTCATTAGTTTTGGCGTTGAACTATTACTATTGTAAAAGTGCAATAAAAAATAAATTATTAATTCGAGTCCTTTGACTCTTAAGCTAACATAAGCCCTTAACATTATTAATTAAAACTTCTTTGCATAGACGGATGGTTGTTGATGGTGGTGGGAGATATGACAAAAGGGGGTACGCGAAAACGTAAAGATCAATTAAGGGGTACCCGAGGGAATAAAGGTTGGGAGCCGCTAATATTTATAATAAAAACATAGTAATAAATATAAACACACAGAAAAGAAATGCATTGAAGAATATAAGCGAAAAAAAAGAAGAAATTGGGAAAGAATAACATGGGATATAGCTTGTCAGGAGGGAAAATATCCCATGATATTCAAAATGCTGCTATTTCTTTTGAATAAATTTCGAACGATTTTAAGTTATGTTGAAGCGCGAAACAGAAATTGGCTTCCTTTCCCATTGCTTTTACTCCTTTATATTTCCATAATTTCTATTCGTATTTTTGTATCCTTTCAATTTTTGTATTTATGTGTTATTAAAAATATAGCAGATAATAAGCTTTATAAATGTAGAATAAACAGAATAGCTATATATATTAAACTTTAAATATCATGACAAGTTTGCCAATATAATATTTCCAGGAAACGATGGCAATTAAGACAATAAAAAAAATGGTAAGCTAATGTGTCAGAAAGGGCAACTTCCTTTTTTTTTCACCGATTAATAATACTCAGAGAACCATTAATGCTCTGGATTTGTTCAAAAGTTGACTGATCTCTTGAGATGAGTTATGTTTGGGGATCTAGAAGATTAGGCAATATAGTCCACATGCTGACTTCCCATCAATGTGTGATAGCCACAACCAGCGGGAGTGACCTCCCTAAAACTTTCTCGCGTACGAAAAACACGGGTAGGGTGGAAAAAATACACCGCGCGCCCATAAACGTGCGGTATTCCCTAAGGCGGGGAAAACACTCGCTCCAGCGTTTACATCGTTTTTGCGTAGAATGGAGAAAAAACCGAATGGGTAATTTCAACGACTTTTTCTAACCGATTTAAACGAAAATTGGAGACAAATCTACAATTAGAGTTTCAGGACTACATACGAAATTTTATTTATCTAAGTAATTTTTAAAGAAGTTATGGTGTTCAAAAGTATGCGATTATACAAACCGACAGACGGTCAACCCTTCGACAGATTTGGCCAAAATTTTATACGGACCTACATTTCTGATGAAAAAACTGTGTACCAAATGTTATCCATCTAGTTAGTTAAGTTTTTGAGTTATAGAGTTCACATGAACGCGGACAAACAGACAGACTTCCCTTAGACGCATTTTGTCCAAACTTTGATAGAAACCTACAAATGATGTGTCAAGATCACATACCAAATTTCATCCCCGTAGCTCTAATAGTTTTCGAGTTATCGTGTTCACAGACAGACAGACGTAATTCCAAAATTGTGTTTTTCGGACTCAGGGAGCTCTAAAACGTGGAGATTCGTCAAAATCTCGAGTTCGAATTTTTTGACGATTCCAATACTTTCTCTTTGTATACTTCGTATACGAGAAAGTAAAAAGCACACAAAGCAATTGCCGTCAGTGCGCATGAACGAAATTTTGCACCAGAAAAATTTGAATAAAACCACTGTCGACGGCGCAGAACTTTCATCTCTCACTCTTTGCGATTCTTTCAATATATTAAATTATTACTTTTTGATACGTTTAGTCCGCACATCTTGTACTTATTTATTATTTATTAGAAAAACCAGTACTTACTTACAGAAGCGGCCCGAGGTAACTTTACAAACCAAAAAAAAGGCCCCCCCCCCCCCCAACAAAGGAAGTTTTTTAAATTCTATAATGCCAGTATTCTAAATATCAAAGAAAGTTTTGCTTAGAAATATGCATTTTTTACCTGCAAATATAACATAATAATATCATGGTAGGAGTTTTTAAACTCAGCTATATTTAAGATTATATTGTGGTCTTATTTAAACTTAAATAATGTTTTCAAGAAATTCAAAAAAGATATAACTTTTGGCGCCATGGGCAGTTGCCCGGGCCTCGGACCGCCTCCTGCTTATTTATTAGAAAATCGTCTCTTACCCTCGCTTCCTGCAATTTAATTTCAAATTTAGCAACGTCTAATTTATCATCGTAAATATTCCCTATAGCAGTTTGCTATTTAAAAAATCGTCCCACAATAAAGTGAAAAAATTCTATAATAATATAGCAAGAATTTCCGGAATTCTTCACTGCAAAAATATTCATTGTAAAACTTCTTCTTAATATTAACAATTGAAATAACATACGAGATTAATGATTTCTTTAAGTGCAAAGTAATCATTCATTGTTTCATTTCTGTTCATTTCACATTTCGTTACTCTCAACCGGAATTTTCGATTAACCAGAGTTTTGATATACTATAGAACCCCGATTATCCGAAATTTCGGATAATCTGAACATCTTTTTTTTTTTTTTTAATTTTCTGAAAAACTTTACTGAAAAATGAAGAAAAAATGACAATTACGAACCAGAAACAAAGCTAACGTTTATTCCTAACTTACAGAAGTATTCGAATTGGTCTTTAAGAATGAATACAGCACCTTTATTAGTCGAAATGAACTCAGATGTCGTCTTTTTACCCTCAACTTGTTTGCCACTGTACCGTGCGAATCGCCGCGTGCTCTTTCCGTACGCCTTCACAGAGCACACAGAGTCAATACTCTACTGAATTTGACATATCAAGAGTATTTTACCGAATATTCCGGATAACCTGAATTCTCCAGAATCCGAACAAAGATTGGCCCCAATTAGTTCGGATTCCCGCGGTTCTACTGTAAAATACAAACATTTCTATATCTAGCCGGAATTGCTATCTCAGTATTCTCATTTTTGAAGAATCATTAGTTTTCATGCGATCTTTAAATGTTATCGGTGTCCATTAATGTTCTTCTCAAAGGCCAAAAATAATTTATCCCCATTCGACTATTTTTGACTACAACTCGAGTGACTAAGAAAAGCTTGAATCTAAATAATGAAGAGAGGCTTTCTGAAAAATGAGACACAAATAGGATGACTGTTTTACTGTCATATACAATAATGCACAGCATGTATGGGCGTTAGATGACAGATAAAACAAATACAAGCGAGCGTAGCAATTGTAGAGCGAAGTCTTTTATTATAGCATTATTTTAGGATTTCTAGAACGATTTCATATAGTATATACTAGTAAATTGGGCTCTTAGTGGGCATGGAATTTTTTAGGGTGCGCGGGACAATTGTAAAGAATTTTTCGAATTCAAAAATATAGTTTAATAGTAGTCTAAGAGAAATCACTGTAGAAATCCTAAAATGATGCTTTAATAATAGATTTTCCTGAAAATCTAAAATCCTGTGTTTGTTTTATTTGTCATCTAACGCCCATACATTCTGTGCATTCATTACATATGACAGTAAAACGATCATTCTATTTTATACTTATCATTTTTGAGGAAGCCTCTCTTCATTATTTAGATTCAAGCTTTTTAAAACTTGTAAGCCATTTTTCACAATCAAGTTATCAAAAAAATCAATTAATTCATTTGTCTTTGGAAATTGCAACCTTTTTGCTTTTTAATTGCATTACCATGGTGATAGGATTAATTGAATATATTGGTAATTACATGGTGATAAGATTAATTCTTCAACTCAATTTTCATTTAGTTCAGCTATTAATTTATGAGATAAATTCGATACGAAAATAAAAAGTTTCGGCGCAAAAAATGTATGAGTGATGTTTGAATTAAATACTTCAAAAATGACGATATAATTAATGATAATCCAAATAATAACCACGCAGAAATTGAAACATTAATACAAGTCAGTTTTAATATTCAAGAACATAATATTAAACATAATCATGAAAAATGACTTATCAATATGTTTGTATATATTTTTGAGTTATATAAAAAGTTTTCGTGATTGTTTTTCTCATTTTGTTAGTTAAGTTATTTTAAGAGAGTCTAAAAGCTTTCCATAGAAGTGAGACATTTATTAGCTCTTAAAGGATAAATTTTTAACCGTTATTTTTAATGTTTCAGTAAAAACAAAACATATATATATATATATATATAATAAATTAAAAATAAATCTCTCCTGTTCCAGAATATCTAAAAGTTCACTCTACAATAAAGTTGCATCCATGCGGGCCTGTTTTCATTTACTTTCAATATTGATTCTTTGACATTTCAAATGCATTAGCATAATCGTTATCTTAAGATAATGCACATTTTTCCTGATATTTTTAACTAAGCGTAAAGATAAAAAAGGAATAATAATTACAATGGGCGAATTAATGAAAGTATCATAAAAAAGACGGGAGGCTGTCTTTTTTCAAACAGCCGCTGATGTTAAAGACGTATGACTACTTTACTTGCGTGACTCTTTTGTTCCTCGAAGTTTCTACCCTTTATCTCTAAAATAAGACATTAGTTATGTTTTTAACACATGTAGTTACCGAGATAGAGGATCGCGTCACCAATTAAATTTTTTTGTACCTTCTGTTGTTACCTTTTACCTCTAAAATAAGACATTAGTTATGTTTTTAACATATGCTGTTACCGAGATATAGAGGATCTCCCATGCAACGATTCTTGTGGCGTTTTGGCGTGTGAATCAATTTCCTTCCTAAGACCCCAATGGGAGGAACATAGTCCTACGTTAAAAGTTGGTTTTTAAATTCAACATAAGAATGCTTTTCCTTAAGAATGAAGCGAAAAATTTATTTTCTTACCGATCTGACAAATTAATTTAATTATTAGCAAATTTTTTACGGTATTAGAAACGTCGTTCAATGATAAATCGAATTTCATTTTAAGCAAATCTTTTACATTGTTAAAATATCGTCTGAAAAGGAATAAAATAAATTTAATTCTAAGCAATTTGTTTACAGTAATAAAATATCGTCTGGATGGAAATCAAATTAATTTAATCATAAACATTTCTTTTAAATACTTAAAATATGGTCTGATGAGAAATAAAATAAATTTAATTCTAGTTAGCTCTTTTACGTTGTTAAAATATTGTCTGATGAGAAATAAAATCGATTCTGATTGATTCGTGTAAATTATTGAAAATAATTCTAATAAATTCTTTTCTTTTATTAAGATACTGATTAACGAGAAATGAAATAAATTTAATTCAAACAACTCTTCGATATTTTTGAAGTATTATATGGCACGAAATCAAAGTTATCACAAAGAAATTCTTGAATAATGTCATATTACGAGCTAATTTTTAATGTTCAGAATCAATTACCTAAAATAAAGATTCAATCAATATTAATAAATGTAAAATAACACGGAGATAAAAAAAATGATTGGAAAAATTATTGATGAAGGCACAGGAATGGAAGAACTATGGAAGTATTTAATAATCCATGACGAGTTTATACATGCATTTTCAATTACAAGACATTTAAATATTTTTTTGTATCAAGAAAAATAAAATTTTATGTGAACCTTTCGTCAAGTTTCTTCTGCTTATTTCTCTAGATACTTAAAACCTTTACATAGAATAGGAACATTTATTAGCTCGTAAAAGAAAAACTTTTTAATCGGTGAATAGTAATTATTCAAGTAAAAACATAAAGACAAAAATATCGAATAAAAAAGCTATCTTGCACCAGAATCCCTTAAAAATCACACGCTAGGACTAACTGCATCCCTTCTTTACCCATCCAAGCACGCTCTTTTAAAACCGACCACCTCTATAAATAAAAACCGCCGTAAAAATAAAAAGCGAGAAAATAAAATAAAAAATTCCATATAAATAAAAGACAAATAAAAAAATCTAAAAATTTTTTTTTTTCTCTTTCCAACCACCGCGTTTCATGCATGGAATTTTTTTATCGCTTCTATAACTTTAAACCAAATCTTCTGGTGCATTCAAAACGTAACTTTATAAATATATATTTTTAAAAATATATTATTTCTTGTACCTCCTACCCCTCCCGACCTATATCCAGGCACTAGGGGTTTTTTCAGATATATATATATATATATATTCTTATCAACCTCTTTCTTCCAAGATGAAACGCCTTGTGAAATGAAAAGGACTGAAGAAATAAATATAAATACAAATAAATCAATAATAAATAAATAAAAATAAAACCCCTTTCCGCGAGTAAACCTAGCCAGCTAGGAGAAATAAAACTGGCTTCAATGTCAGCCAATAAAAATGGATTACGTATGGAATATTTTTGAAAAGCTCGAGTGCTATATATAGGCATGGAGGCCGATATATATTTTATTATTCGTCCTATTTTATATCGTTCCTGAGTTCCATTTTCCTTTCTTTTTTTTAGTATTATTTATTTTTTATAGAGTTAATCGTAGGAATACCAATGCAGCGTTTCTTCTGCAGAGAGATGCAAAATGGAACGGGTTGAGTGAGGTGTGAAGAAAATGAAAAGGCAAATCACCAAAGTGGAGTTTGATTCTCTTTTTCAACCAACCGCTTCTTTTTATCTCGAAGGAGTTGCGCGCTTTACATATTGTTAAGGAAGCGAATCCGCTTA
>BGPR01044224.1:0-11301 GCA_013235015.1 Araneus ventricosus | reverse complement strand
ACGCTTTTATTTAACTTGATTTGCTTCATGTTCGTACTGATGGCAAGACTGCAAACTGTATCAACTACGAAGCACACAATGTGATTACTTTTTATACGCTTTTATTTAACTTGATTTACTTCATGTTCGTACTGATGGCAAGACTGCAAACTGTATCAACTACGAAGCACACAATGTGATGACTTTTTATACGCTTTTATTTAACCTGATTTGCTTCAAGTTCGTACTGATGGAAATTAGTAATCGATTTCACACTTCCTTGCAGGAGAGAGTTTTGAAATATTTTACGCAAGTATTGTCAATGACAATACACTCTTTTAAAATTTTCAAAACTTAATTAATAGTTAATAGATTAATATAATTAAAATTTGATTCATCACTTGTCTCGCCACCGTTATTAAATGAGATATTCATTTTCGGTTTTTTTCATTTTCTTTTGTAATGTATCACTTGCCGTCGTACCCGCGGCTCTGCACGCGTTTATCTGTTCTATACATACATGGACCCACTGAATATGTAAAATACAATCTATGATATGGAAATAAAATTCAAATTACCTCATAATATACACTGACGAGCCAAAACATTATGACCATCCCCACCTTTTTCAATGAACTCGTCTGGATGACGTGGAGGGCACGTGGTTAAGTGAGAATGGTATTTAACTACTGCTGGAGAAGGTAAGTAATCATTCTTGCACTTACTTTTGCGACTGATGGGAAAGGCTGCTGATCTAAGCGAATTTGATAGAGGCAGATCGTAATGGCCGGAAGACTCGGAACGAGTATCACCGAAACTGCACGACTGGTAGGTTGTTCACGATCTGCCGTTGTTAGTATTCATGCAAAGTGGATAAATGACGGTGACACCAGCAGTAGACGCCAAGGTGTTGGTCGTCCACGCGTCATCAAAGAAAAAGGACGTCGGAGACTGTCCCGCTTGGTAAAGCAAAATCGGCGCCAGACAGTGGTTCAGCTGACAGCCCAATACAATGCCGGTCCGAGCGCAAGTGTTTCGGAACACACAGTTCAGCGGACCTTGTTGGATATGGGACTGTGCAGCAGACATCCCTCTCGTGTGCCTCTGTTGACCAAGCGTCATCGTCAACTACGCCTACAGTGGGCCCGGGAACATCGAGACTGGACCATGGATGAGTGGAAGGGAGTTGTCTGGTCGGATGAATCCCGATTTCTAATTCATCATGTCGATAGTCGTGTCAGGGTACGCCGTCTGCCAGGCGAACAGTTGCTCCCCTCTTGAGCAGCAGGTCATACACAGGCTGGTGGTGGCGGTATTATGCTTTGGGGAAGTTCTCATGGGCGGCTTTGGGACCCGTAGTTGTGGTAGAACAGACCATGAAAGCTATGAACTATCTGAGCATCATTGCGGATCAGTTTCACCCTTACATGGCGTTTGTCTTCCCAACTGGAAATGGAATCTTCCAGCTGAACAACGCCCAATGTCACAAGGCTCGGATTGTGTTGGAGTGGTTCGAGGAGCATACTGATGAATTCCACTTAATGTCCTGGCCACCTAACTCGCCGGATATTAATCCGATGGAGCACATTCGGGATGTCATGGAGCGGCAGCTCAGAACTCAAACACCACCATGTCCGAATATCTCGACTTTGCGTGACCTCTGCTTATACATTTGGTACAACCTGTCTCCAGTCCTGTACCAAAAACTTGTGGCATCTATGCCACAAGTTTAGCTACAGCTCTTTTGAAGGTCAAAGGAGGCGCAACGCGTTATTGAGTAGGTGGTCATAATGTTTTGGCTCTGAAGTGTAGTTTGGACACCACGATGCATTTGTATTTGTTGCAATCGCGATGATATAATTTGATAATATTTTTTGCCAACGTTTGACAAGCATAGACGTGCTTTGTTTTGAAAATAGATTTTCTATCTATCTAGATTATATCTACTATATTTTCTAGATTTTTAGACCAAGGGGGTTTTTGAATAAAGAAATATATAAATAAAAAGTATATATTTCCTGTCATAAAACATATGTTTATTTGTTTTCAATCAATGTTAAACATTTCTCTCGCACATATATCTATTTAAACACGCAAAATTTGTCGCGAAATCTCTCGAATGAAGAGGCAATTTGCACCCGTCATACCATGACGGGTTATTTTTCTAGTTTTTCATAGAAATCCTAAAGGGAATAAATGGGAAAATGTGGAGATTTGCACCGAAAACATAGTTCGAATGGTAACTGTCAAAGAAACCGATTCTTTTTAACATCCTAAAAAGTTTATATTTACATCTAGTGTTTATTGCTTTCGGAACTGCCGGAACACTAATTGTACAAAAAATATAGAAGGTGTGGTAGCAAGCAATATCAAGAAAAGTTCAGTTTCTAAATAACCTAAAATGCTTTTATTGATTTTATACATCTCGATTGAAACGCTTGATACTAAGGAGCTTCAAGATATATTCAATAATAAATCAAACGTTTTTGTCACGACGGTATTCCACATCTCGCTTGATATGATCGATACCAAGCTGCTCCACACAGACTAAACTAAATCATATTAGACGATATTTTCTATAATTTTCTATATCTTTTGTCTAGTTAATATTTCCAGTCAGCAATAAAAGAATTACTAATATAATAGCCCAAATCCTCCGGTAACGCTCTGACGTCACCAACAATAAACTCGCGCCATAGCACTGCGAGACGTTAAAGAGTTATTTCATTGTTAGAGAACCTAAATTTCAGTCATTTTAAATTTAAAAGAGTAATTGTCGTTCTAATTTCAAATTAAAGAGCTCTAAAATAGTGAAATAAAATGTTCTATCGATTGATATAAAATTTATCTCGCTATGGTCAATAGTTCCCGAGAAATTTCAAATTATATTAATCCTATATTTGAAATTAATTTCCGTTTCTTAATAAAAAGTAGTAAATCACGTCAGTGGTATATCATGCGCGTGATAGAGTTTGGACGCCAAATTGTATCTGAATGCAATCGTGGCGATGTTGTTTTCTTGTCAAGAATTAAATTAGCCACCAGTGACGTGAATCCACAATTCGTTCTCAACCGCCGCCAGTTCCCGTTAATCCCAGCTTACACGATGACTACCAACAAATCGCAAGGGCAAACTTTCGATCATGTTGGAATTTACCTCGATGAGCCTGTCTTTTCACATGGACAGCCCTATGTTGCACTTCCAAGGTCTAGGATTCCCAATCACGTTAAAATTTACACAAAGACATCTGAAGTATAAGGGAAATTATTAAACAACGAAAAATACTTCACACGGAATGTTGTTTACCAAGAGATGTTTTGAATAAAGAAATATGTAAATAAAAAAATATTTCCTGTCATAAAACATATGTTTATTTTATTTGTTTTCTATCAATGTTATCTCTCGCATATATATGTATTTAAACACGTCAAATTTGAAAGGAAATCTCTCGAATGAAGAGGCAATCTGCACCCGTCAAACCATGACAGGTGATTTTCTAGTATGGGAAGATTGTAAGAAATGTTTTTCACACTATTTCACTGATGCCATTACCAGAACATAAATCGAGAGAGAAGCAAAAATATTAAATTCTCACTTGGACATTTTTTGGATGTTCCACGTAATTTACTCCCGTAAAACTTTTTGGTTTGGGCATAATAAAGCTGAGGTTTGGGTATATTAACATCCCGTTCTGAAGCACCACGAGGTCTATTTTGGGACGAATCTCGTAATTTCGAACCATGGTCAGATGACGAGGAGGACACCTGAGCTGACATCCGCCTCTCCAAACTTCCGTACCACACCCGACCACTACACATTTAACTGTCCGCTGACTGGTAATTATCATTTGAAGAAACCCTCCCTACGGGCAAGGGGACTCTGGTTTAAAAAGGTGTTATTAGTAAAAATTTATATAATTTGACGGAAGCTTTTAAAATAAGGGATGCTGTTTGTGACCGGTTGAGCTGGAAATCTTGATGGTTGCCTGGTTTGTGACCGGCTGGGATGAAACAGTAGTTGCCTAGTTTATGACCAGCTGGGATGAAAATCACCCAGTAGTTTGCTTCCTGGTTTGTGACCGGCTGGGATGGAGATTTGTATTTAGCTGGAGCTGGAGATGTGAGCAGTTTGCCAGTTTTGCTGACCGGCTGATTAAATCTTGATGATTTACCTGGTTGTGACCGGCTGGGATGGAGATCTAGATTTGTGACTGGCTGAAGCAAATCTTATTAGTTTACCCTAATTTGTGACTAGGCTGGAAATCTTGATGGTTGCCCTAACGTGACCAGCTGGGGATGGGAATCTTAGTGATTTACCCCTGAATTTGTGATACGTCTGGGATGGGAGATCTTGATGGTTACCTGGTTTATGACCATCTGGGATACAGAATGCAGATGGTTGCCTGGTTTGCTGACCAGCTGATGATCCTAGTTGTGACTGACTGGGGCTGGAAATCTCTTGATGGTTACCTGGCTTGTGACCAGCTTGGATAAATCTTGATGGTTTACTTAGTTTGGACCAGCTGGGCTGGAAATCTTGATAGTTGCCCTAGTTTGGTGACAGGCTGGGATGGAAATCTTGATGGTTGCCACAGCAGAGTCAACGGATGGAAATCATGATAGTTTACCTAATTTGTGACCGGCTTCATTGGAAATCTTCCTGCGATTTTGATGGTTATCTAGTTTGTGACTGACTGGGCTGGAAATCTTGATGGTTGCCTGGTTTGTGACCGGCTGGGATGGAAATTTTCATGGTTGCCTAGCTTGTATGGAGAATTGGTCTTACTGAAACTTTTTTGATTATTCTGTTAATTCTATTTTCTTTCGATTTTTTATTTTTTATGGACGAGTTGAAATTTTTATAGTTGGCCTTTTAACCTATTTCTATTTTAGATACTCCTGAAACATATTGAGCTGGCCCAAAATGAACTTTTAAATTGGCTTTTTTAAATTTGATATTAAATTTGTAAATTACTTTTATTCGATCTTATTTATGGCCGTCCACTTATTTCTCTGCCGTTATACGAAATGTGTTGGGTTACTATGCTTCTGTTAAACCTTTGCGGCGCAGTGTGCCAGCTGATGGCACACCTAATTTCACTCGCTTCTCAACCGTTGAATTCAACTATAAATAGAAAATAATAGGTTTAGGATAGGGCTAATAGCACTCCTTTAAGAATGTATATAGCAGCCTTATGAAATTTCGTTTCGGAATAGGAATTATTAGACATAAAGTTAGGGAAAATTCTTTAACTCAGAGATAACAAATTTGTTCAGTTCTGGACGTTTACAATTTTAGCAAATTAACTCTAAAATTTTCCTCCAATATTCTTGAAGTTTTAATTTATGATTTTCTGTAAAAAACAACAATATATTTGAGTGTATCAAGGCGGCTGTATCTAAGGGGGTGCTTATATGAGGGGGTGGCCCCAAAGGGGACGACCCCCCTCGGAATGAAGTAAGTTTTAAAAAAAATGTAGATTCTATGTCTAGACAATAAACTAAACCCATTCATGATGTTTTCATGTCATATTTCAAAAAATTTAATGCCTTGCGCTTCAAAAGGTTAATACTTATGAGGATCGCATCTGGTTCTCAATCATTGTTCGTGGCCCAGAGAGTGCTACCCAATTTGTCGCTTTTGCAGTGAATGGTCCAAAGAGTTGCAGGTTTCTCTGGGGGACTGTTTCTCCCAATGTTTTGTAAGGCTATGGAGAAATAAAGGATATGGAGTAATAATGGAGGTGACGAGTTTTAGTGATTGGTAGTTTTAATTGGTTGGTAATTTTAATATGAAAATAATGAATATTTTTAAATTTAGTAGGTGAATTTTATTGGATGCGCTGTGATGGAGGAGTCTTAAGATATCCGACTATGTTCGGAGACAATTTTTTGAAAAATAACTTATATATATATATATATATATTTTTAATGTTATTTTTCAACTGCATATGTTTTAAAACTATGAAAACATTGTAAAATTAATCTTTCAAAATAATATTTTTGAAAAAACTGAGAAATTTGAAGAAAAAGGACTAAAATATTTGCCTTACGCTAACATCCATAGACAAAATCATATTCTAAATATACATAAATCCGTGTTGGAGTACATTATGACATCTAAAGTACATATTAAGGAAACGGGTATTTAAAGCATGTTGAGGTTAGAGGGTTAAAAATACTTCGTTGAGGGAACCATGAATATCAAGTTATATACAGGGTGTCCACACTCATCGTGAACCAATAGCTAATTTCTAAACCGTTAGAGATGGACATATAATTCCAATTGGAAAAATGTTTTAAATGAAGGGAAAATTTATAATATATGTTTTTTGAATCACTTAACATATTTCTGAAAAAAATACGAGTTCTAATTTTTTATACGGTCCCCGGTCCTATCAGTCATATTTAGTAAAATATTCTTGACGCTCAAATATTTTAAACAAAAGAAATTCCCAGTCTTCTGCGACTAAAACTGAGCGAGTTCTGGAGCTTCGAATTTCATGATTTTTAACCAATCGCCTCGTCAATAAAGTGCTGTGCATTGATTGGTGGATAGTCTTCAAGACGGCTATTGAAATGGTGTAAAGTGGTTTAAGTCAGCGATATTCAAAGCTCTATAACTCGGCCCGTTTTAGTCGCAAAAGAGTGGGACTTTTTTTTGTTTAAAGCATTAGAGTGTCAAAAATATTTTATTAAATATGATTGATAGGACCGGGGGACCGTATAAAAAGTAAGAATTCGTAACTTTTTCAGGAATATATTTATTCACTCAAAAAACATATATTATATTTCCTCCTTTCATTTTAAACATTTTTTTTCAATTGGAACTATATGTCTATCTCTAATGGTTCAGAAATTAGCTTTTGGACCACTGTAAGTGTGGACACCCTATATAAGATATTTAATTAAACACATCCAATATTCCCGGTGAACAAGCTGATCGTAGTAGGAAATTAGTAAAACATTTGAAGAAAAAAACTAGCAACTGTAAAGTAACTAACACTGTACATATTCAATCGTGTAATGAATATCGATGTTAGGTAACGCGCAATTGAATAGCCACCTACAACTCCCAACATCTAATTAACCATGATGAGCTTAGATCGACTCGAGAGTAGCCACTCACTTTAGCAGTGGCTCGTATTCCATAATATATAATATATATAATAATATAAAATAATGAAAAGGAAACTACAGTTATATGTAAAGAAATTTTAATAACAATATTCTAATTACAGTTCATGTGGAACAGTACAACTGTTAATAATTGACATTAATACACTGATCCCAGCGCATAGGAAGGGAATGGATGGCTTCAGTATAGAAACTGCTGGGTCAGGCTAACACCCATTCTCGCCGTCTTATGATTCTCTGACAGATGCTTGGGCACCCACTGTGCACAAACTTTGCCTTAACCAAGCTTTTTGTGGATTATGTGATGCACAGTTCCTTTGCTTATTGACAGTTCAACAGCAATTTCACCTGTGGTGATCTGACGATTCTGCCGTATGATCACATCCACAACCCAAATCATGGCACTGCTTGGCCATACCGTTCGCCTGACCAGGGCGTGGCAAGTCCTTTGATGTTTACACGTCCCGCCTCATAACGTTGACACCACCGGAATATGGTGTACGGTGCGAGACACTGCTCTCCGTACACCTCTTTCATCCTGCGATAAATTCGCGAAACATGCTCCCCTTCTGCGAGAAGAAATTGGATAATTGCTCTTTGTGCTGATCTGGAGGAATCCATCATGCAACGAACTGCAGAAACAACTCTCCAGAAATGAGGATATTGATGCGAAGCCGTTAACTACGCAGGTGCAACTAGGAATACCACCACGCCATCTATCGGCTAGCACATAAACTCTCTGGGACTTGATACAACGCCGATACAGCTAAGGTCTCCTTTTCATTTGGGCACACCTTATACCACCCACCGTAGTGGTGGTCAACCTACACCATCTGCCCTTGCAGAGTGTTTACCTGTGAACCCCTTCGGAACTTCAGTAATTCTAATAACTATCCGCTCTTGCGGTTTAATAATCATGAAGTGGATTAATTTAACCACTATCCACCCCTGTGGAAAATCATGTTGTAAGCACCCACTACAGCGGCGATGTACGTGAAGTGATACTCCACAACTTGTGGTAATAATTGTTTCTATTCTATATTTAATATGTTGAGTTGTATGAACTCTTTAATCCAGAGCGACTTTTTTCTTCTAGTCCCCTTTAAAACCGGGCCTTTTTGGGAGGAGACGACATGAATTGGACTCTCCCAACCTGGGTGGTCATTAACACCACCATAGCTGCTATAACCTTCCCTTAAGGCGCACGGAAATGGGCTGTGGTTGGCAAGGATAATTGGACCCTTACGGCGCTTATCTCCAAAGCGATCTCAGAACCTCACCTCCCCTCAAAAGAAGGCAAACGCCGCACACCGGCCTTCGTCGCTGTTAATAAGAAGTTTATAGACCGCCCCGTATCGCCTCTGTCGGTGCGAGAGGGTTAAAGATTTATTTTTCTACTATCGACGACTTTTCTATACATACACTCAATAATCGCTTTACATAAAGTGCTTTCTTACAACCTTTGTCAAAAAGCCATCAGGGCAACTCATTCATGTTTCCAATGCAACCTTTATCAAGTAATAGGTACTTACGTATTAACGCCACCGCAGCTACAGATTTGGCGGTTTTTAAGTGCCGCCAGTTTGGCGGTTTTTGTACTTACGTATTAACGCCAATTTGGCGGTTTTTGCACTTACGTATTAACGCCAATTTGGCGGTTTTTGTACTTATGTATTAACGCCACCGAAGCTACAGATTTGGCGGTTTTTAAGTACCGCCAATTTGGCGGTTTTTGTAAACAAGATTGCTCTTTATTGGCGCATTACCGCCAATCTGTAGCTACGGTGGCGTTAATACATAAGTACAAAAACCGCCAAATTGGTGTTAATACGTAAGTACAATAACCGCCAAATTGGCGCCACTTAAAACCGCCAAATTGGCGTTAATACGTAAGTACCAAGTAATATAATTGCAAGGAAAACTTTACAGAATAAAAAGGTGATCCAAGATAATAAATTCCCTTTATTTAAATCTGAAGTTTGACGGTAAAATAACATAGAACAGTTTACAACCGAAAGCAGTCCACAGATTAATGGCAAAACGAAGTGACGCACGTTCACACCAATGGATTCTTCAATTCGAACGGAGAGCCCTGAAATGAATATTTTGAAATTCAGTTCACTATTTACTTATTAAGTATTAATACCATTAATGTAAGCATAAATGCAGCACGGGTGGTAAGTACAGATCTCAGCAATGATTAGTATTAAACCTTACAGGGAAACGTCCGACTTATTTTTCATCCTGAAAACCAAATTAATTCGTTTATAAATCGATAAGAAAAAATTTGATTAAATGAGTTTTTAAAAACATGCTTCTATTTCTGTACTAAGCAGCAGTTTTTTAACGTAGGACTACGTTCCTCCCATTGGGGTCCCGGAAAGGAATTTGATTCACACGCCGAAACGCCACAAAAAACGTTGTATGAGAGATCCTCTATATCTCGGTAACAGCATATGTTAAAAACATAACTAATTCCTTATTTTATAGATAAAGGGTAACAACAGAAGTTACAAAAGAAATTTGAAAATCGGAAAAGAGTCACGCGAGTCAAGTAGTCCTACGCCTTTAACATCAGCGGCTGTTTGAAAAAGATATCCTCCTGTCATTTTTTTATTTTAATTATTTTCTAATTTTAATCTTGACATTTAGTATTTCTTAAATTCACCACTAGGCAGCGCCACTGGCATGGAATCATGTTCTAATTTTATTGATGAGTAACAGATAATTAATTCTGAAATATTAAAAGTGTTTCTAGAATACACAAATGACCAAAATTTCTATCACAGAGTGAAAAATTGAATACAAAAATCAATCTTTACAAACATTTAGACAAATTAAGTTAAATAAAAATGTTTTTTTTAATTAGAACTAGAATTAGTGCTGCCATCCTCCATATTTCTTAGATACTAAGAAATGTATATTTTTTAAATAAACCACCACAATACCACCGACTTCTTAAGAAAATAATTCTTCAATGAGTAGTGAAATTATTGTTTAGTATCATCTAGAATACACAAATGACCAAAATTTCTATTCTCTAGCACATCAGAGAGTGAAAACTCGAATACAAAATTCAATCTTTACAAACATTAGACAAGTTAAATTAAATAAAAAGTTTATTTCAATTAGAACTAGAATTAGTGCTGTCATCCTTCATATTTCTTAGATATTAAGAAATGTATATTTTTTAAATAAACCACCACAAGACCACCGACTTCTTAAGAAAATAATTCTGAAATGTTGGTGAAATTATCAGTTTTTGTGCCCTCGTATTTTTCATATGACTAAACAGTCAAATTTTCCATGAAAAAAGGAAACTTCAATTTTAACCCTCCGAGCGGCGCAAACGTCTTTTACGTTTTCCATGTTAAGTTCAAAAGCAGATAGCTCATATTTATATGTATATTTTTTTAAGCAATCATGGATAAATTATTCTTAACATTTCAGAAATATAACTATATACAAAAAAAGATCAATTCATTTACTTTAAAAGCTAAGTTTTCTTACCTGACAACTAAAAGTTTAAAATAGTTGGTCGCTCAGAGGGTTAAAATTCCCCGAGTAAGAAGAGGAAACGCTAAGGAAAAATCAGAGAACTGAAAATTTTACCTCTTTCTCAGGCGAATGTGCATCCAACATGATACACCCATAAGAATAAGAGATGTACAGACCACAATTGTTGCGGGACCTCCATTTTTTTTGGCTGAAAGGACAACAAGCAAGATATATTTCAGGAAAAGGACATGGTATTTTTCACTGTAAAATTTAGGAATAATCTCATTGAAAAGTGCCACCAATTACAATAAGACAGCCATTTAAAGATCAAACACAGGGTGACAATTATTGAGCTATACGAAATAAAAAATAAAATTTTCAAAAACTAATGAGTTCAAAAATTTTATTCAAATTTTGAAAGTAACTATAGATATTCGGACTTAGTTTAAGACATGTTCGATATGCTTGCCATCAATGACTATGACGTGTCGCAGACGAAGAGTAAAATTCTGCAAAAATCGCTGAAGTGTCGAGACATCAACACTACCAGTTCTCTCGAACTTTTCAATCACATTTTTGATTGTTATAACACTTGGACCGGTTGTCTTCAGCTTGTACTATCGATGAAGTGTCGACACATCGAAACTACCAGTTCTCTCGAACTTTTGAATCAAATTTTTGATTGTT
>BGPR01044223.1:0-12680 GCA_013235015.1 Araneus ventricosus | reverse complement strand
CAAATTGCCAATATTTGCCTAGTAGTACATCATCCAATCATCATGGATTGAAAGAAAATTCGACAATGACGTATACTGTTACTCAGTTTCAATGGCCGATATTTGCAACTGTCGACTTGCTAAAGAATGGAAGAATAACTTAAAATAATTAAATTTAACATAAAATAGGAAAATAGCCTAACATCAGACAAGAATATTAAATTATTTGCTCTCAACGTAGTGCGTATTATGAAGTTTTACCTAAAGGCAGTGGCGACTCGTCCTTTAGAGTTGCAGACCTCACTAAAATTGTTTTAAGAATTCGTATTTTTTTTACTCTTATTTGCTTACTTCTATACCCTGGACTACTCAAGGACTAAAATTCATA
Source organism: Araneus ventricosus (assembly GCA_013235015.1). NCBI lineage: Eukaryota > Metazoa > Arthropoda > Arachnida > Araneae > Araneidae > Araneus > Araneus ventricosus. The sequence goes on along the minus strand of BGPR01044223.1, from coordinate 12,313 downwards.
ATATTATTCGCCATATTCGTGACAATAGCCAGCTCTTCAAGCTCTTTGATAAGAAGCCAACCAATTTTTTACTTCATCAATTTTGTTAGACCATCGACATTCTTTTTCCAAATCATTAACATTATTATTATATTTTTCTGAACATTTTTATTTGTATTGTGTTTTTTGTTATATTAGGTATCCATTTATGTTCTGCGTATAGCATGCTCATCTGTTGTTGTACTTACATCCTTGCCTCGTTTTAATATTCTTTTGTGTATATATAACCCATGAGGTTTGACATTCGTCACGACGATACAAAATTTTTATGACCTCAGCCCACCCCAGACCGAAATCCTGGATTCTCCACTGGAGTAAGCTAAAGGATTTTTGATAATTTTTGCCTGAAATTTAAAAATTATGAAATACTGATTTGAAGATTTGCAATTTTCATCAGTCTGATCCGTTGCATTTTTGACGTATCTTCAAAGACAAACAGGCTGACAGCCGGACGGACACACATAATTTCAAAAATAGTGTTTTTGGACTCAGGACGGTCTAAAATGTGGCGACTTATGAGAATCTAGTTTTAGAATTTTTTGATGATGACTATATACTTTTTCATTCAATACTTTGCATACGAGGAAGTAAAAATGTAAAACAAGACAAACTATTTTACATGTGCTCATATTTCATTATTTAGAAATTTAATCCATACTTCTTTTTTAACATGCAGAGTTCCAAGTTATTCCTTTTACTGGCCAAAATACACCAAGGAAAAACATGAATTGGTCTACATTGATACAACTTTTAAAGGAGATCCTTATGGATCTGGTCCTCATCTTAACAACTGCGATTTTCTGAGAGGCCATTTTGGATTGTAGTTATTTAACAAAATTGTAAATGAAATGTTATTCAAATTGTTAAATATCTATATGTTCGATCTCTGCATACCGATCCTTTGTTATTATTGTTGAATAACTCAATAAAAAATTTGCCTATGAATGTGCTAATTTTTATATTCATATTCATTATCATTACCAAATAAGAATTAAAGGTATTGAACTGGATGACGTTTACCCAAAAGTGTTAAAAGAATGCATATGTGTATAGGTGTGGAAGGTACAGAATTTCAATAGTTTTTATAAGTATCTCTGTTAATGTATTACCTTAAAACTGACTTGCCACCGATTTTCATAATTTCAAAAGGAATTTCCAGTTTTCTTTACATATTTTTCTCTAAAAAAGGGCTTTTCTTTATTTTTTCTCCGTTGGGTGATTTCTATACAAGTGTTTTGCAGCAAAATTTGAATCACGCAGTAATTTAATAATATATTATAATTTTTCGAAATTTTGATGCAAAGTTATCTCGTAGGCGAGGATTCTTTGCATTGGTATTTTTTCCAGTATATTTCAATAATAAACTCACCGTATGTAACGTTAGTTATATTTATTGAAAACCTGGTTGAAATATTCAGGAAATATAAATTTTATAAATACCTGATTATAATAAAAAATTATACATTAAGTCATTGTATTCGGTCAAATCAGCATAACATTTAAGAAATCCTTTTATCTAATTATTGACACGTGTTTCATTAATATATCAATAAATTACTACACCTTCTTAGAAAGATAAAAGTTTATTATCATTTTTACGGCTGCAAAAAGAAAGACCAAAAAGAAAAACCAAAGCTATTGAACTGGACTATACAAATTGCAACAGTATTTTCCTTCTATTTGGAGAAATTCAGAGGGTTTCCTAATATGAACTAGCTTTCTTTTGTAACATACTGTTCGCTTGAAGTACCAGACAAAGCTCCTGAATCTTGTAGAGTCAGTGCACAAACCTTTTGAAATGGCATTAAAGCAAGTCTCTGGAGAGAAATCCATGTACCTACCAGTCCCTAATTTCCTTTTATACACCTAAGGCACATTTAAAGCAACGCCATTATTATTATTTAATACTAATAATGATTTTTTAATACAAAAATAACTGAGTAAACCAACTGGGGATGATCTGCGCCGAAAATTTCATGGTGCAAAGGAACCCTCTTTTTCGGTGAAAAATTACCCCACGTCAGAAAAAATCAATTGCAACTTAACTATCAAATATAATTAGCATTCAAAGCAACAAAATGAAGGCTAGGTTTATTATCTTTCACATTTAAATGCACTTGCCTTCCGAAATGTTGTACTTGCTTCATTTCAGCACAATGGGTTAAATTATATGCGCAATTTACAACAAAATCTTGGTTCAAAAGTGGTGAACTAAGTTGGGCAATCTCGTAAGCCTGAAAGTAAAGAAGCTCATTAAACAGAGGAATACGTAATGGAGAAGCTGTAAAGTAGAAAATGGGACTGCCCAAATGTATAAAATTTCAAATGTTAGCATATTCCATATAATTTTGGAATCCGAATTGCAAGGTGTTCAAACGCAATGGTTAATATAAGGTTCTGAATGCAACGGAATTAGGAAATTATCTTTTATCTCCTAGTGCTGTAACTAGAATCACTGCAAGAGAACACGTTTCAAATTTTAAACTGCTCTTTATTTTTTTCCTGTTGAGCTTTACTATCGGTAAGTTTTAGTTAACTTTCTGTAATATTTCTTTTTAGGTGAAGGGGTTATTAGCAATTTTTCATATTTTTTTCTTGAGTAACTTTGAATTAGGAATATACACGTAAATCTAATGTGCGGAAGCAGAGATAGAAAAAATTATGGTCCTGACTTAACCTCTTAAGCTACGAAATTATTTAATCTTCCAATTAGATCTTTAATGTTATTTTAATCTACACAAGAGCGAATATAACCTTCAAATACTTATGCGTATCCAAGTGATTTTTGTCTAAACAAATACGAAATGGAGATGCTGGAAGGTAGGGAATGGGACTATCTAAATGAATATTATTTCAGATATTAACATATTCGATATAATTTTGAATTCCGATCTGCAAGTTATACAAATGCAATGGTTAATATAAGGTTTTGAGGAACTGGGATGTGAACTTCTATCCCTAGTGTTGTTGAATCACCACAAGAGAACACATTTCAAATTTTAAATTGCTCTTTACTTTTTCCTCTCTTGAACGTTGCTGTTGGTTAGTTTTATTTACGAAGTCTGTAATATTTCTTTTTAGGGGGGTTTGTTTACAATGGGGAACTTCAGCATTTTTTTGAATTTATTAAATCGATTTAAAATGCTTCGAAATGAACAATAACATTAAACAAATTCTAGGCAGTCTTTTTTTATTTACAATCAAAGTTCGCCTCTCAGATTTCCCTGAAAAAACGATCCTTTTTTCGCGAAACGGGTCTGACGTCACACGTGTCAAACAACCAGCAGTGTAAAAGTTAACAAGCTTCCTTCCCGTTCGCTCTCTATAGAGATTTTGCTTTTGTTTTCTATATTTTCTGACTATCTCTTCAGATAAAATAATGTCGGTAAGATACAAGTATTGTATTGTTCCTAAATGTAGTAAGACAACTAAAACGGCACTCAACACATTATTTATAGATGTGCCAATTAATGATGTTCTTCGCAAAAAGTGGTGTAAAGTGATCAGTGGCATACCTACATAAAATGGCGCCCAGGGCAAATACCAAAACTGCGCCCCCCTTCTTTCTTTTGAAATGTAATCCCCATTTTCTTTTCGGAAATTTTATGACTGGGAGCGCAAAGATTAAAAGTGCAAATAAACTTAAAAAATAACATATAAAAAAACATTTTTGATTTGAAAATAACATAGAAAACACTTTTGGGGGGCCTTCAGCCCCCGATTGCTTCTTCTTCATTGCTGCATATTTTATGAAAACAAACGAAGCTAAAATAAGAAAAATCACGCTTTTAACTAGAAGATTTAAAAAAATTCATAAATAAATTATAGATTCTTAAATATTTCTCTGACTTATGAAGGTAATCGAAAGAATTACCATTTTTATTCTGGACCATATTAATTGCTTTTTACCACTGAGGCAAATTTTTGTGACATAATGAATAACAAATAATTCATTTCATGCTGGAGTATATTTAAAAGTAGCTAATTATTTCCGTTCAAAAATCAGGTGAAAGTGTGAAATAAACATACAAAAGATGCCTGCAGCAAAGTTGCTAATAGAATTATAAAAGTGTAATTTTATAAATTTAGATTCATTCATTTTATGCTGTGTAAAACTGAAGTTAACAAAAGCTGGCAACAGGAATTTCGTGTTTTATAATTAAATCATATAAAAAATTAAAGATGTTTAACTTGCTAATAATTTCAATTTTTTCGGATTTAATGTATTTTGCAAAACAAACGGAGGAGAGGGGGAATCTGACAAAAAAGTTATGTCTGCTTGCTGGTGAGATTAAGCTTCTAAATGCCGAAGGTTTCATGGGCAAAGACATCATTCCAGATTTTATGGAGACAAAAGCTTGAACTAGACATCTTAATTAAAATTAAAACGCTAAAATTGAAGTAATCAGTCTGAAAGTTAAATTTAGAATAATTTTCACTGAAATACATTATCGACATCATATCCAAAAGTACTTCAGGCATGGGCATGACGATATCATTTCTTAGAATTATTATCATGATCATTATAATAATCTCCAAAACTACCTTTTCGCAACATACAAAGGAAAAGTATATGCAAAAGGCATTAATACTTTATTTGAAAATCATTTTGTTGGTGTTAGATTGCAAAAAATGCAACTACATCATTTTTCGGCTTTACTAATATTTTTAAATATTTAAATCTTCGCCATCAAAGTTTCTTTCGTATCTTGTGGCTTCTTTGGCAACTTTTAAAATTTCAACGGTAATTTTTTACAGTTTTATTAAATATCTTAATTTTTCATATTTATTTTCCTAGTAATCACCTTAATTATTAATTGCTTTAACTTTTTATGTCATTTCCTTTAATGATTCAAGGTTTATTAAATTATAAATTACTTTATTTAACGAAACTATTTGCTCGCCATTTTGTACGGCGTATGAATTTTTTTGAAATGGCTTTAGCGTCACCTGACTGGGAGAGATTCCTTTGTGTGAAATTTTGAATAGATTGGCTTGACTGAACAAGAAGAAGGTGGTGCACCTGCAGGGCCCGAGGGCCGTTAGGCCTTCAGGGTGCTTGCCCCTGAGTTACTCCGATGATCCTGAAAAGAAAGTGGTTCGATTTTTAAAAAAGAATCTTTCCATGATATAGTGTAAGCATGTGGTTATTTCGGTATTAAATGATGCGTTTTGTATCGAGCTTGAACTGAAGCCGAATTTGTTAACGTTTGGAATTGCGGTTTTGTAATTCGTATGTGTTCTCTTCAAAGGAAGTTTCTGAAATAACCGGGACAAAAATGTGCCATTCGTAAAGTGTATAGCAGTGATTGCTTCCTCGAATTAAAAATTCTGATAGTTGGTGGCATAAGGATGCAAGGACCCTTTTTCTCAACACTGTTCCTGATTAATTCTCGTGAATCACCTGTGGATCATTACAATTCTTGCTTCTGATTAGTGTTTTTGAATCGCCTGTAAATCACTACAATGATTGCTATTTGTGTTTTACCATCTACACCATTTCTGTGGTTTAAGAATGAGTGGTGACATTTCGGAATGTTTATACTGCTAAATATGTGCAGGAAAGAGTTCCAAGTCAAATTCTAGGCAAAGAAAGCTTGGGTGTGTCCAGTGAATGTACGAGTTGTATTTTCTTAGTATCTTTTTACAATTTTTAAGTCTACAGTGCTTTGTTTTATGTGTAGCTATATGTTTTCATTTGGTTTGTGCAGCAATCTCTGTCGTTTCAATATTCTTAACTTAAAGTTGGCAGCGTATAATAATTTAAACATTTATCAATAAAAATATTTAAAATTTAAGAATTTTGGTTTTTATTTAATCTCTCTATTTGGTTCTCCAATACAATGTACTACTTATGTTTTCAGCTACTTCCTTTGAAGCCAATTCATTTTTAGGTGCCTGAAAAGGTAGGTGCTTAATTAAGTGTAGCAAAAATTGCATTTTATTTGTATTTCAAATTTTCTAGCACCATAATTAAAAAATAATTAACATTTCAATAATTAATATTTGGTAAATTAACAGTTGGGAAAAAATCTTCTGTAAACCTAGCAGAACATTTGAGATGTACTTCATAATTTAATTTTAAATCTTCTTGCATGCTTATTTAATTCTTTGGCATTTTAATTGTAAATTCTTTTAGAAAATCCTTGCTATTTTAAAGAAAATTAATTGAATTTTTTTTTCAATGTCAATTTAAGATCTGTTTGCAAGATCTGTTAATATTTACCAACAATTGCAAAACTTTATGCGGTCTTTTCTCTCTCTCAGGTTTTTTTTTGCGTTTGGCAGAACAACTGCATTTACGTTCTATAAACACTATCGCATTTTCATCATACAAATTATGCAAATATTCAGTGCTAAAACAATGTAAAGATAAGGAACATACGTCTTTTAAAGTTGCTGGAGTTTTCTTACTCTGCGCAAAAAATGGACTTATATTTCTTGTTCTTCACTCTTTGCTGATTGAAAATAGAAATGACACTTGTTAACCATTTATCACCAAGTTCCGAAGAAACTGATGTCCATGCAGTGGTTATCATGAATACCATTAGAAACCATAAGAACCTTCAGGCCAGAAGAAAGCATCAGGAACCCTGCGGAGATTATCATCCCTAGCCATCCTCCCTTATCGGGTGGGAGCTCTAAACGAGCTTTTAATTTCGCGATAAAGGTTTCGGTCAGAAAATCTCTGAAATATAATATTACTTGTTATTTTGTCGCAGCTTGAGGTTTCCGGGTTGTAAAAATGACTGTATCCTTAAGATTCTCCCACACTTTGTTGAATCATGTCAATTTTTAAGAATCTTAGGAATAAGAGCTTCAGAAAAACCTATGTTTATATTAAATACAACCAACTGATTCTTTAATTTTGCGCCCCCTTGCAATTGCGCCCAGGGCACTAGCCTCGCCTGCCCCACTCTTGTTACGCCACTGAAAGCGATGAAGAGAGATCCGTAGCTTAATCAGAACTATCAGCAACCAATGAGAGTGCGTTTGGGATTTTTGGAACGTTGCTGTTGGTAAGTTTTCTTAGCTTTCTGTAATATTTCGATTTTTGTGGAGTAAAGGGTATTTTCTTTTTAACAATTATTTATAAACTAGAAGATGTGCCCATCTAGACGGGACAAAAACGAAGAGATTGATTGATTGAATATCCTGACTTTGTTGAATACCTTCACGGTATTCTGCTGAAATTTCAAGATGTTTCTGCCTTTCTTCTAGAGTTACTCTTTCTCTCCTTTGACGATGATTTTCATTACTAGCAGCATGAATCCTGTTTAATGCCTCTAGGCTTTGTCTCGCCCTCCATCTTTCAATTCTCTATCTTGCTAACTTTTGTTTCCTTACAGTGAGATCTTCTATTATCCAAATTGCTTACCACACTCAAACTTGTTCACTTTTGTATTAGTCAAATCAAAACTAATCGCTAAAATCGTATTGAAATAAATAGAAATCCACTAAAAGAACAAAAAGCATTGCCAAATACAAAATTTTAAAAAATGCCTTGCCTGACACAAATAAAAAATGCATTGCCAAATACAAAATTTTAAAAAATGCATTGCCAATACAAAATGAAAAAAGGCTGAAAGAAAATATTATCAATTGCATGCACCACAAATTCAAATGTGATCCTAACGGAATTTTCCTTACGGATTTCCGCGTGGATGAATCAGCATAAATGAAAAAGAAGTTAAGTCAAAACGGGAATTGTGATTTGCTCTTTGTATAATGACGCAGACTAAAGGTGTAGGGTTATTTTTAACTCCGAAAAAAATCGGATCTCCTTTAAATAATAATAATAATTTTAATCTCCTTTTAAATCACCGAAATTTCTCGATGATTATATTATAGATCTTTGAATTACTTTTTGTTACGAATACATACTTAAATCATACTTATGGCAAAGAGATAGAAAAAACTAGTTGTGAATAAACCCCTTAAGATACGAATTTAATTAAACCGTCCTATTATGTGATACATCCTATATTTGTAATTCAATCTATATAAGAACTAATAGGACCTTGACACACTAATGCATGTCCAAGTGATTTTTTTCTTTTCAATTAATTGCTACTTTCATTTAATTACAGATTTAAACAGCAAATATTCTGGAAATTGGTACACGAATCAGGGGCGTCATTGTATGCGAGGAAATTAAAAACAATATCTTCACCTCCACAGCCCTTTAAGAATTAGAATGAAAAGTGATTAAGATTCAGAAAAAAATTCTCAACAAAATAAGGTTTGTAGTTTACACCTATTAGCATACAGTGAAGTGATAGGTACTTGTGTGATTTATATTGTTAGCGTTAAAAAGTATTCTTATTTTAATAACACTATTCTCAAATTTTAGAACCATTTGCAGCTGTTCATCGAGGTAATATTTTGACCAATGGATATACGTTGATGAATAAAATGGCATCTTAATATAAGAGTGGCAAATGAGATAAGTTGAATAAAATAACTAATAACTTTAGAATCGGCTTAGTTCAATGAGAAATTTAGCGAATTTAGATAATCGAAAATAAGGCTTAGGGGATTGCAAGCAAGTAATGAAATTCAAAGAAAGCAGATTTTTAAGTTAATATTTCTCCCCATTTTCTTTTTTTCCAACTAGATGAATGCATTTAATTTCATTCATTTTATGCTGTAAATAATAATTTTAATATGGATTAAAATCGCCCTAATTCTCAATAGCAGTAGATCGTATGTTGTAATTGTGAGGGAGAATAACAAAATAAACTTAAGCATAGAGAAATTATTGTTGTTTTTATTTATAAATAGATATATTTTTTTTATCGAAAATAAATAAAATAACTGAACATTTTAAAATTCTATTACTGAAATTTAATTAAAAATAAAATACATCGTGCATTTTTGTTTAGAAAAATCTATGATAGCCCTTTTATATTTATTGTTATTTTTGAAATTTAAAAAAAGAAGAAAAAAATGTTCCACTAAAACATTCAAGAGCTCTTCATCCTCATAGTGATTTACAGTGTTTCTTAGAAAATATTTCACTCATTTTTTACTGAAAACAAACATACAGCCTATAATGTAATCATAGGAGTAGTATGATGTATTTATTCACTAGTACTCTAACGTATAAATTTCAATATGCATGAGTATCGGATTTTAAAAAAATTAGAAGCTATGGAGTTCAAGATAAGTACTACGAAATAAAACTATGTTTGAAGGCAAAAATGAAACCTCTCCTTTGACAATACAGAGCTTCAATGGCTCTCATACGAGATGTTAGTGAATGAATACAGGCACTGTGTAAGGCGCAGTGTAGTGTGTACCTCCAGATTTCTTCGCTCTCCTCTGAGTGCCTAAAATCTTTCTTCTAGACTTTATGCAAAGTAAGAAAATTGCATTAAATTTTGAATTAAAAATTATTATTATAAGAAAAATAACTCACTGAAAAATGCTGGAAATGTTACAGTTGCACTGTACTCATATACGATACTCCCCTCCCCTACTTCTCGAACACATAATTTTGATTAATTTCTCATTGCAGAATAATACGGTAGATTGGTTCGAAAGAATCTATGAATATTAAAATTAATTCCGTAGGTTCACCCTTTTTTTTCAAGAGTGGAATTTATTTAAAGGAAAAAGAGACAAGGGTTTTCCATGCTTTTAAATCCGTTAGTCGCTATATCTAAAAGATACGCACAACTGAACGGTAAAATTCTTTAAAAGCGATAACTCAACAAACGTGACATTCCACAAAATTTCAATTGCAACCTTACGAAACGAAATTTCAATGTCTCTCAAGTGAAATTTCGTTAGTTGCTGGAATCGAGACGGGCGGAGTAGTAGTTTGACGAGCATTTTAACTGTTGGCGAATTTTACAAGCTTGGCGACGAGACCGCAGAATACTCTTAAGTCTAAGGAGCGTTAATAGATACCTTCTGTAGAAAATGTGTTATCAAAATGTCTTCTGACTTTTAAACATGCTATTTTATTACAAATCTATATTTTTAAAGAAAATTTTATAAAATGTGATTTATATTTTTCTAAGTCGAGTATATCGTGTGCAATTCCCACTATTTTCTCAAACATTTTTATATTAAGATGCTACTTAGAATGTGTGATTAACCCCTTCTTGATAAGCGTCGCATGTCACACATTTGGCTCTTTTGTGCCCGTAAGCTATTTGAATCCGTAATTAATTCAACGTAACAATTAATTTTAAATATAAAAATCACCTGGCCACGCTTAAATGTCTTAAGTATCCTTTACCATCTTAATTAGACTGAAATAATAACAAATATATCAAATGGGCAGAAACATCTAATTAGGAGGTTAAATGAAAACGTAAGGCAAGGTGTTAAATGTAGTTTTGACATGTGTTGCGCAGCAAAATGTTCTTGACAGGCATTCATAAAAATATTTTAAAACTTTCCAAAATTGCATTTTCTAGTGGCGTTTGCACCACTTCTTTTTTTTAATTTCGTAATTTTGATGTTTTTTGTCGATAATGGGGGATCTATTATCTGAGGGAATCGCCTTCTACGCCACCTAAAAATTTAATACGTATTCTTCACAACGACCTACAGTGTGACTGCCATATTTGTTTCTCTGATTTCCATCATTTTTCTTCAAAATATTTTTAACTATACTCTCAATATATTTTATACACTGCAATTAGTACTTTTATTGGCGCATCTTAAGTGGCAAAACAAATGAAAATATTGAAAGAGGTAAATGTGTACGCTAGAGGCAAATGTGTACAAACACATTATCATAAAAATTGCTATGTAAACACAGCATTGTCATTAGCTTACAGCATTACATTGCAATTTGCTGGCTCTCACCCAGCTAGTATTAATATTGTTTGGTGTTGTGGTGTTGTTGATGGGGTGTTGGCTGGGCGTGTTGTTGTTCCCGGAGTGGTGGCTTTGCTTGTCCCCTCGGCTCCCGTATTAGAGCAGTTTTCGCTCGACTGGTTATCGGACTTTCCGTATGCTTCGGCAGGTCGGTTTATCTTTGTGGTATTGTTTTGGGCACTTATATAAGAGCTCTTTGAGGGAAATCGCCATTTATTTAAATTAGGAGACATATGCCAATTCGAAGACTACCCAAGAAACTAAATCTATAGATTTTTCAGTACTAAAATCATCGCTGAAAACCTGTCTCGGTGCTTTTACCTTCTCCTGAATGATTGTTATAATTGTTTAGGGTATGGAATACACTAGTCAGCGTTGCCAAAAAATGAGAAAAAATCTCAGTCTCGTACCCCTAATCAGTTGGTTTGTATTTCCCTTTTCAACAAAAAGGCAGTTGAAAATAAAAAGTTAAGAAAATTAAATTTTATACGTTCCCCGTAGAACAAAAGCGAAGCAATGAGCGAAATGCTCCTCTTGCACTTGTATATTGTATAAACTAAGTTTCACGATTATGTCTTCAAAACTTGCAGGGATATATTAATATTTAAATTTCAAGGGGTTGCAAACAAATTTATATGGATATGTTTATTGAAGAAATGCAAAGTTCTTCAATATAGAAAAACTGCAAATTGCCAATATTTGCCTAGTAGTACATCATCCAATCATCATGGATTGAAAGAAAATTCGACAATGACGTATACTGTTACTCAGTTTCAATGGCCGATATTTGCAACTGTCGACTTGCTAAAGAATGGAAGAATAACTTAAAATAATTAAATTTAACATAAAATAGGAAAATAGCCTAACATCAGACAAGAATATTAAATTATTTGCTCTCAACGTAGTGCGTATTATGAAGTTTTACCTAAAGGCAGTGGCGACTCGTCCTTTAGAGTTGCAGACCTCACTAAAATTGTTTTAAGAATTCGTATTTTTTTTACTCTTATTTGCTTACTTCTATACCCTGGACTACTCAAGGACTAAAATTCATAATATTATTCGCCATATTCGTGACAATAGCCAGCTCTTCAAGCTCTTTGATAAGAAGCCAACCAATTTTTTACTTCATCAGTTTTGTTAGACCATCGACATTCTTTTTCCAAATCATTAACATTATTATTATATTTTTCTGAACATTTTTATTTGTATTGTGTTTTTTGTTATATTAGGTATCCATTTATGTTCTGCGTATAGCATGCTCATCTGTTGTTGTACTTACATCCTTGCCTCGTTTTAATATTCTTTTGTGTATATATAACCCATGAGGTTTGACATTCGTCACGACGATACAAAATTTTTATGACCTCAGCCCACCCCAGACCGAAATCCTGGATTCTCCACTGGAGTAAGCTAAAGGATTTTTGATAATTTTTGCCTG
>BGPR01044222.1:0-12680 GCA_013235015.1 Araneus ventricosus | reverse complement strand
AGCTGTTGTCATTATTGATAAATTTCATTACATAATTTCTAAGTTCATTCAAAACTAAGTTCCTTCCAAACGAACATTTGAAGACAAGCAAGATATACAACCTCTTGAATAAAAACGCCAACATTTACAAATTTAGCAGTTTATATAGTTTTTCAGAGAAAATTTTCCCTACCACTAAACACATATTTTTTGTTTTATTTAATAAATATTTAAGAACTTTAAAGCTTTCGTTTCAAGCAACTATAATAATGATACAGTTGTTTCGAATTTCAGACGGCATAATTGTGTAAGAGTGTTTCATAATTTCAAATCTAGGGTATTTGATACATTCGTCTCTTCGATATCAGAGTTTTGTTTTACAAATATATCGTGAGAGCAATACGTAACTGAACGAAGTACAGAAACAACAGCAAAAAATGGAAGGCAATTTCGAAAAATAGGTTGTGTCTTTTTCTCGTTTCTGTCTTTAGGTACTACTGACCTCTTTAATAAATAAAGGAGAATGGATGTATGTGCCTTTGCGTCCGAGTTTTGGAGCTCTACAGAGAAGACTGCAGACCTAGACCTAGAGCAACAAAATTTGACACTAACTGATTTTGGAGGGTAAAAACCTCGGAGCCGTTTTTCTGAAGTTAATTATTTATAATTTTATTATTTAAAAAATTAAGCAAAATTTTGGCATTTTTCCTTAATAACTTCCGAAAATTTTACATCTCTAAGGTTATTTTTATACCATTTGAAAATTTTAAAAATTATCGTTTCAATGATATGAATTAAGTTGCCGTGCAATTTTTTCTCTAATTTTAATAAATTTTAAAAATTATTGTTTGATATATTTTACAACAAGGCTTTTCACTGCTACAACGAAATTCAATGCGTTTTCATTGTTTAAACAAATATTTAAATTGCGTGTTTCTCTTCCATTGTTGAAAGCTAAAGTAATATTCTACTGTATTTTACTTTCTTTTTATATTTCGTCACTTTTTCTGTGAAATCTGTAAAGAAAGTCCTCAAGATAGTAAGTATATAAGGAAATAACCCGTAAACTGAACGATTATGGTTGCTATATTTCAATTCTATTTATCAGCATATTTTCAACATGTTACTGGACGTAAAATGTGCCTCGTCATTTTAATATTGAAATCAAATGCGTATTTTACATAAGGAATAAGAAAGTAAAGTTATCATCAATAACGTACAATTAGATGTTGAGCGACACTAACAGCTATTTGACTCCATTCGGTACGTTTATGTAGAAAGGGAACAGAACAAGTGCAAGGCTACGAAAAGAACACGGATGAAATGTCTATCGCAATTTGTAGTTTACAATTGCTTTGTTAAGGGAACCGTGAATATCAAATTTTGCATAAGAGTTTTAGTTGAAATTTTATTCCCGGAGATCAAGCTCGTCGCCTAAGGCGGCTTGTAAGTAAAAATAAATCTCTCATGGAACCCATTCATATAGCATTATTTTCTTTTCTTAAAAACCACCAACATTTATCCTTCCTGTTTGCTGTAAATAAATAATTAATCTGAATTTATCTTTCATCATTGATACGTAATTCAGTTATCTAGTTTTAAATTAGAATATATCTTTGTAAAATATAAAAAGTAATGACAGTGAAATGAATCGGAAATGAGTTTCTACACAAAAGTAATGATTTATTCTTAAAATACTGTAATGTAGCCCGGTTACAGATAATTTTAATCAATCTGCATTTTATTTATCTTGATGACAGGTCACTTTTAAGTTAAATTAATTTTTCTTACTTTGATCATTAATAACAGTAAGCAAGTTCTGTAAGCAAAACATTAAAATACCAAAATATTGCAAGCCAGCTCCTCAAAACAAAAGTCATCTGAAAATGTTGCAAAAATCTATCCTAATATCTAAAATTTGGTTTAGAAATTATGATTAATTAATTATAACAGCATTGTGAGATAAACATAGAATTTGTATCAATCTGCTTGTTTTGATAAAAAAAAAAACAACTTTATAATTAGAGAACTATTAATCTCAATAAAACATATTAATATTGTATAACGTTCGCTAAAACTTAGTAATAGTCTAAATGGTATTGAAATTTGTTAATGCTGAATCAAATTACCTTTCAATAAACCTGGTTAAATGCAGAAATATAAAAATTCTAAATGATTAATGTATGAACTTCCATTTGATGGGAATCTTAAAACGACACAGCAATTGCACAACAATAACTAAGCGTACGTTTTATGCACATATTACCGGCAACGAATGAAACGCTGGCATTCTATAGAATACCTAAGCATTTTAAAAATGCTGGGTGTTTTTAGGTAAAGTTTGAAAAATATGAAAATTATTATTTACTTTCTCTAGGCATTGCATATAATACCTAAGTATTCCATAGAATGACAAATGTAGGCAGAGTATGGAAAAAGCTGTGGTAAGACTAAGGATTTAAAAGATGTGCATTCCTCACCTTATTTAAAAAAATAATGAAAAATTGTCATTAAAATATTTTTATTCAAAATACGTAAAGAAAAATGAAAGTTGCACAAAGCAACATTTATGCATTTATTATTAAAGAAAACAAAATGAAATATGAACCTATTTCATGTATAAAGAAAATAAATAATTTTATTTTGAATTGCAACTACATTTATTTTTTTTGAAAATCGAATCGACGATGCATTTCATACTTTGCCGGTTTGTCATTCTATAGACTGACTAGGAAATGTGTGAAATGTTATTTGTTTTATACATTTCCGGCAATTTTCGGCATTTTATAAAACGCCTAAGTATTCTATAGAATACCAGCTTTCTGACATTCCCGGTAACATACACACGAAAGCGTTTCCTAACTGGAAGCTTTCGATCATTAAGCTACAGAGGTTACCAACAAAATGTTGCTGCGACCAGGGTAGCAAGATCAAATTGGCACAATAGGGTCAAATGACAAAAAAAAGCTAAATTTGAAGAACTCATTGAAGTACTTATTTGATGCTAATTTTCATTAAAAGAAACTTCATTTCATGGAAACGAATCAATATATTATATTGAAATGAAAAAAATTAAAACCTCTCCATAAAGCGCTTTGAAATGAAGAACTTCTGTTCTTGCCAGTGCTAAATGAAATAAATATCTGAACTAAGCATATTATATCATTATAAACGAAAACGCGCAATGTTTTTCGATGAAAAGTGATTGCTTGCACATAATAAATGTTTAAAAGTAAAAAATTACTATTGGTTTGTGCATATGAGTACCACTGCTAGATACTTTTGCTCAGTTTCAATTACTGCTTTAACGACAAGACATCGGAAACATCAGTATTGCTTATGAAATGGAAGAAAAAAAAAGATGCAGATATTGTGAGTGACGAGGATTTTACCAAATTTTTAATAACCATGGAAGGGAGTCCGTATGATATTGTGAAACAGATTTATTATGGGGGTTTGAGCTAAGGGACCATTTTGTAGTTTTGTTGGAGAAACTGCATTTAGAATTGTTATGAGTAAGAATAACTTGCGAACGAATGAGTGGATTTGGATGATGTAAACGGCCAGTAAAAAGATTTCTATCTAGTTTTATGATGTGGTCCTCTATCTTATATACTCTCAAGTTAGAGTGAATAACCGAGTTTCTTATGCACCAGGGCTCATTTGTTATTATGCGAAGAACTTTGTTTTGATTTGCTTGTAACTTGTTGCGGTTCGTCTTAGCTGCCAAACCCCAGGTGGGAGATGCATACATAAGAATGGGCCTGATTTGTTGTTCATATAAAAGCACTTTGTTCCTGAATGACAACTTGGAATATCTACTGATCAGAGTTGCACTCAAATGCATAAAAATAAAAACTTATAGTCCTTTAATATAAATGAAATTGATTTCAGATTAGTGATGGATAAAATTGATTTCAGTTTAGTGATGGATCGTTTCCAAAAATTAATAAGAATTTTATAAACGCACAATTTTTAGTTTCAATATTATTTAGCTGACATCCAACTCCAGTAAATTGCATTTATCTAAATATTATTTTTGAAAGACCTTCAGTATCTCTTAGAATTAAAAATTAGCACTTCTTATCTAATTTCTGAGGATGATATTTCATTCAATATCGAAACTAAAGGAACAATTTTTTAAATCATCTGTTAAACATTATCTACCTTCATTCTCAAAAAAAATCTAGTATTTCGAATTTTCATATGGTTAGCTACTGCTTGTTGAAGAATTCGGTCAGGAACAAAAAGGAATAATAACAGAGAAAGTATTTTTATATGTTCCTTTAAATTGCTTGATACGCAGAAACATAAGCTTCGCTCACGCTAGAGACATTGTGGCAATCACAATCACAAAAGGTATAGAAATCTTGCTCCACTGAGGAAATGCCTCGTTTAAGGGCCGACTTTTTTTTATCATTTTTAAACTTTAATATCAAGAAATAGTAGAAATAGTTATAAATGTACAGTTCTGAAAACCATGAAAGTAAACAAAGCTACAAATAGGCCAACAATAAATTTAAGACCGAATGAAAATTCTTTTGGCCAAGAGCTTTGAAAAAAGGCATAGCAACCAAAATTTGGCATTAAAAAGGGCAATATCGCAATCCTGGCTACGAGCGTGTACCAATCTCGCGATGTTTCAAAATACAGGATGTCGGAGAATTGTTGGACACATTTCAAAAATTAATAGAAAAAAGCTAATAATGTTTAAAATACATTTTTTTAAATGAAAGATCACATTTAAAAGTTTTTTCTAGATAGATAACACGCCGTTTCGGTGTTCTAGGAGGTCGTAAATTACTGAAAATCAAAAGGTCATTTAGAGTCATTATCTGAGACAATATTAACTCGAAGAAAAATAAAAGCATGTATTAGTAGATAATTTTACATTTTTTCAATTTGTTAATTCACACGTAGTGTGAAAACTGAAGAGTTTTCGAAATATCCAAGAAAAAATAAAAAATAAAACAGGAAAACGAACATCGTCTTCTGCTGATCGGCAAACATTGTGAAAGGAAATCTGTCACCGACGAATAACACTGAACTATTTAATTCGATGACACTTTCTCTGCTATCTCTCAACTATAGTAGGGAAGGTGTCATCTAATTAGACAACAATTTTTCTGAATATTTCTCCATTGTTCTGTATGTAGGAAATTGTCCTGATCTGCAGAAATGGTAATAATAGTTTGAAAAAACGTTAAAAAAAGAAAAACCTCTAAAAAAATTTAAAATTTAAGGAAATAGTCTATAAATAAGATTTGCGTAAATTTAGCAAAGTCCAAAATAAGTATTTATATTTCTAGCATTTCAAATATCTGCTTATTAATATGAACTGTTGGGGGATAAATGCCAATATCTCCCAAAAGGTTAAAAAGTGAAACAATTTCAAGATTATGATATAAGTATCATATGATTTAATAAGTTAATTTAACCTCCCAACATGCCTTTTTTAAATCAAAGATTTATTTCTATACCATCAAAAGAAACAGACAAAATTCTTTACAGGCGTAGATGATTTGTAAATAGAATAATAAATATTTCTGGGGCTGAATTTCATTAATTTTTAAAATAAATAGACCGGAGAAAAATTTTAGGTTAATGTGAAGGTGTGGTAATTTGTGAAACTTTTTAAATTCATTTTAAACTAGAAAATTTGAATAAAATAATTGGAATTAAAAATATATCCCAAAACAAGAAAAATATAAAATATTTATTAAAAAATATTATCAGTTTCTTGCTCAGGAAAAAAACATTAAGAATGAAATACAATTAGACAGAAAAAGAAACGATGTGTGTCCTTTTAGAGCGAAAACTACAAAACGGTCTGAAGCCAGGCACAGGTTTGCAAAGGGCATTCCACAACATTATCTTTCTTGAATACGCCTTAGGACAAATGTTTCTACAAATCAGTTTTTTCTTTCAGAGTTCTGGACTATTTCTACAAATCATTGTTAAAAATATTACATTTCCCGACATAATTTTTTTTATTTTTGTCGCGCTAGAAACGAAAACTGAACCACTGTGTTGAGATTTTATCAGCAGGGCCTGGACACTAACGGTACACAATTCTGACAGTCTAAATAGGTGACAAAATTTTATATTTAAATAAATTAATTTAAGATAAGAAACTTTGATGCTTGTTAATGATGATTGTTTATGCAATAATTCAAAATCATATTAATAGAAAGAGAATGAAACTCCCGAATGAGAATAAAGAATTAATAGATTTATATAAATAATCTATAAAATAAAATTTCATAACTATTGACGAAGAAGATGCCAAGTATTTAAAAAATGTAGAATTTCATACTATCTAAATTTTCTCGTAAATAATCTATAAGCATTGACTATGTTATAAAAGTAATAATAAATAAATGAATGAAAAACAGGGAAGAGGTTTTTTAAGGCTTAACTTGTAGCAATCAGTCAAGAAGCTAAACCGATTACTATTAGTAGAAGAGAAATCTAAAACATTCCTTTCCGATAAATTAAATAAAATCTTATCAATAAAAGAAAAGAAAAATAGAAAAGGATTGAAATATTTTCCTTAAATAAAAGATAATAATTTATGATTTCGCAGATAGTTATTATTATCAAAATGAATATATAGAAAAATTTGAAAGAACCGAAATAAAACGAGAGTATAAAAGTTATAATCTTTCAGTAGAAGTTATTTACAAATTTGATATTCGAGACAAAGGTGATAATTTTTATTTTCCCTCATACGAATAATACAAAGTGAAAGTATTGTAACCGTCAAAAAATTCGAACTGGAGATTTTGACGAATCTCCATGTTTTAGACCTCCCTGAGTTCGAAAAACACAATTTTGGAACTATGTGTGTGTGTGAACACGATAACTCGAAAACTGTTAGAGCGACGAAGGCGAAATTTGGTATGCGATCTTTATACATAATTTGTAGGTTTCTATCAAATTTTGTGCAAAATCTGTCTACGGGAGGTCTGTCTGTCTGTCTCTTCGCATTCACGTGTACTCTGTAACTCGAAAACATAAAGAGATATATCGATAAAATTTTGTACACATTTCTTTTATCTGAAATGTTGGTCCGTTTAAAATTTTGGGCCAAATCCGTCAAAGGGTTGACTGTCTGTCGGACTGTATAATCGCTCACTGGTAAAAATTATATGTCCTAAACCCTTTGGCTTAGATAAATAAAAATTGGTATGACGGTTGCTAACATTAATTATAGACCTGTTCCCTAATTTCATTTCAATCGGTAATAATCAAGGCTTTCAAATTGCATATTCAATTATTTACTTGCGAACCGGAAAGCATTACTGCTTCTGAATCGAATATATTTTCAATATATCTGGATATGCAGAAATATAAAATTTCCGAACGTTTTAATGATTACTGCATGAACTTCCATATGATGGGTATTTTAAAATGCTACAGCTACTGCACAAAGAAAAACGTTATTTTGGATTTTATGTATAATCGCGGGGGGAAAAAAGAACCTACCGCATTATTTTGTCGTCGTTCATCGCGTATTTAAAAAAAATAATAAATAATTTTCAGGAAATAAAGGTCTAGTAAAACATTTCATGTTTAAAATTTTCTTAAGGGGTCATGTACATATTTAGAACAGCTCTAACTTCAAACTTTCCAATAAAAAACACACATTTTTCTTAAAACATTTCGAAACTACTTAAAAATTTATGCTGGAATACCAGATTTCATCATCCCAACATTTTTTGTTGCGCAATTATAAGCAAACGAAATTTTGAGTTTCTAATGTTAAAGTAAAATTTTGAATTTTTATTGATATTTTCAAAAGTAATATAATTATTGTCCTAGAATTTTCTTACGTAGTAGTATGAATTATTCTTAACATTTTACACGTTTACTTATTATTTTAAGATAATTTTGAGGACATGAATTATTTTTACGAAATTGATGTTAAAACGTTTTAGAACAGCATCACTTAAAATTTTAACAGTAATCAAAGCAGATGCCGTGTGATAAGCCTATGCAAAATTTCAGCATATTCGTACAAGAAATTTTGAAGTTACATTAACTTTTCTATTTTCGCTGTGAAACGATGCACCACTTATATTTCGAAGCCGTTTTCAATATTAAATATAATCATTGCAGCAATCTAGTATATAAAATTTATATATATAAGCATTTAACTATTTACAAATCTAAATTCAAATTTAGAATTAACAGTGGTGTAATATTATAATATTTATTTTTTACGGATCAAATTTTACCGAATGTAAAATGTAGATAATTACTTTGAAAATGCTACAACTGGCTTTTAAACGCCAGCAGAGAACTTCTCTTTCTGTATGTAGAGACGACCCCTTTTCTATTTAGAACACAAAATGTCGAATATAATATGTATGGCGCATTAACGAAAATTTATCTCTTGGTGTATTGTTTCATGAGGAACTTATTTATGACATTAAAAATGGATGTTGCTAATAAAAATTTTGATGTTAGTTCAATTTTAAATATTTAGATGACCCCTTCAGAAATTTTTAACCATAGATTCTTTTGCTGTACGTTACTTCCTCATTATCGGTAACTTTTTTTAATGCCGAATGAACGTTGGCAAAATAATGCTGGGTGGCTCCTTTTTTTCCGCGACTGTACATAAGAGCTCATGTCGTAACAAAAAACGCTTTCTACCTGTCAGCTACAGCCTGCTGCCATGCTGCATGAGATGAGCATGTAATACCAACCTATCCAATGCATTTCCGTCAACGAATTTCCTCATTTTTTACTTTCTCGTATAGGAAGTATACAAAGAGAAAGTATTGTAATCGTGAAAAAACTCGAACTCGGGATTTTGACGAATCTTCAAGTTTTAGACTTAATTATAAAATTACGTAAAATTACTTTGTTAAATAAAATTTGGTATGTGACCTTTTTACCTTAATGGTACATTTGAGTCCAATTTTGAGTCATTCGGTTAAAAAAAGGCGTTCAAATTGCAAAATTCGTTTTTTTTACTTTACACACAGCCCTATTGGTAATCACGCATGCTTCTAATTCCACTTCCGCGTTGGACGACTTTCGGAAATTGTGGTATGACGTTTCGTTTAATTTTTTCTCCATTGTGATAGGGGTTCTAATTCATTTTACTGCGTTTTAGCTTATTTTATTCTCTACATGTGTTAGGAGTATACGAGAAACTTTAGGGTAGACCACTACCTCTGATTTTTACCACTAGTCTAGCATACGTTTCGCCAGCCTTAATAAAAAAAAACCTTCGAAGACCAAGCCGATACTCATACAAAGTTGAAATTATTTCATTATATAAAAGTTTGTGTTAATTTTTTAAACGGTTCAGAAAGCTGTAAATATCAAAGACGTAGGATAAATGAAAAATTTCCAACATTGAAACCATAACAATGCTTGCTATCAAAGAAAGAGTTATAGATGTCTGAAATATTAACGGTAAAAATGCACAAATTCAACCCAGTTCTTATTACGACAATAAAGCTGCACCCATTCAGTTAACAAATTACTCTGGATCCTCATATTATAAAAAGTATATTATCGTTCTTTCCCTCTGCCCTTCGTATGTTAACAGCTTCGACATAAAAGTATAAGCTTTATATAAAACAAACCCCAAAATTGACAGATATACGTTTTATTAAAAAATAAATTTATAAGCAAAAATCTTGCTTTAAAATAGTGGTAAACTTATATATATATATATATATATATATATAATGTTATTTTTCAGCTGCATATGTTTTAAAACTATGAAAATATTTTAAAATGAGTCTTTCAATATAATATTTTTTTAAAAAACCTGAGAGATTTGAAGAAAAATAACTAAAATATTTGCCTTCCGCTAACAGCCGTAGACAAAATCATATTCTAAATATACATAAATCCTTGTAGGAGTACAGTTTTATGACAGTTATCTGTGTTATGCTCTAAAATATTTCTTGTACTTCAAAATAGTTTTGAGATATAGCTGAATATAGTTACTAAACTGGTAATTTTTCATAAAAAATGCTTTTTGTTTATATTTAAGCACTTAAAATAATACTTGAATTTAAAATTGACCTTAGTTTTTAGAGGAAAACATCAAGCATATTACAGAAAACAATCTCAGAAAATTTCATATCAATACTTGAATAACTTTTTGAGAAATCATTGTTACAGTCGACAGTTTTCCTCACAAATATCATTTCTCAGAAAACACATTTAAAATTTTTATGCAACATAAAATAATGCTTACAGTCCGGTAATAGTAAAACAGCTGTAACTCCATTTGTGATTCACGTAGAGTAAGAAGTGAGACAGTTTTAGAAAGCTGGTTAAACAGGCTACAAAATTAGGTCATAAAAAGTTTTTTGATAATTTCATCAAAAACGACGATTTTAAACCAGTCGGATATCTTAAATTAACTAATTACACTGGATCCTCATAATGAGAAAAAGTCTATGTTATTGTTCTTTTCCAGGGCACTTCGTATGATAAAAAGATTCAACACAAATTTATTTTAACAGCCCGGACATAAAAGTCCAAGCTTTTTATTAAAGAAAACTTATCAATTCAAACCTTCGTTAGTCATTTTATTAAACGATTACTTTATAAGCAAAAATGTTGGTTTATAATAGTGGTAAACTTTTAGAAACGCGTCAATACACATATGAATGAATTTTTAGCATCATGCTCTTTAATGTATTTCAAGTCACGGAGAGAAAAATAGGAGCCACCTATCATTATTCTGCAGTCTCTCATCGCACAATAAAACAAAATATATCATTTTACAGGAAATACACTAACTTTAAAATTTTCAAAGGCGCGTTTTCGCTGTCGTAAAGAAATTTCTAATCAAAAAATATCCTAAGATATAAATTGTGATTAATAAACTAAGAATAAGTCTGAAGTAATTTGAAAATTTTTGTTCTCGATATAAAAGGGGCCGTCTCCGCGTATAGAAAGTGAACTCTGCTACATTAAAGTGTCGATGGTAGACTTTTAAATTTATTTCACACGTTAAATGAATTCTTGAAACAAATTATCTACATTTTATTATTAATAAATACTTATTACGTTAAAATGTTCTGCAGAGCTAAAATTGTTTTTAAAAAATCCGATTTTCTCCTATAAAAATTATCATAGTGGTGTAAGATTTGTATAATTTTCACTTTCGCCTGAATACATTTTTGAGCACAAAGCGTTGAAAATAATGCATAAGTAGAGGTATTCATTATTTTCAATGCTCAATAAGTACTGTTGGGGTTCATAGAGGTTTTTTGTGGGAGTTATCTAGTAAAAGAGTCTGCATGCGAAAAGAAAACAGGAGAAAATGACCTCGTTCGATATCGCTGAATAACTTGGGCATGCGCAGAGATTACTTACGGATCGCAAGTAAATAATTGAATACGCAATTGAACGCCTTGTTTCTAACCGATTGAAACGAAATTTGGGTGCAGATCAATAATTAATGTTAGCAATCGTCATACCGATTTTTATTCATCGAAACCGAGGGGTTAAGGAAATATAATTTTTACAAGTATGAGATTATACAATCCGACAGACAGTCAGCCCTTCAGAGGATTTGGTCTAAAATTTGATACAATCCTTCATAACTGATGATAAAAATGTTTACTAAATTTTATCTGCCTAGATATTCAAGTTTGTGAGTTATCGCGTTCACATTAACACGGGCATACAGACAGACAGACTTACCACGGACGTATTTTGTCCAAAAGTTGATAGAAACCTACAAATTACGTGTAAAGACCACATACCAAATTTCATGCACTTAACTCTAATAGTTTTCGAGTTATCGTGTTCACAGACACACAGATAGACATTTACAGAGAGACATAATTCCAAAATTCTTTTTTTCTGACTCAGGGAGGTGTAAAACGTGGAGATTCGTCAAAATCTCAAGTTCGAATTTTTTGACGATTACAATACTTTTTATTTGTATACTTCGTATACCAGACACTAAAAAGCTTTCGACCGTTGGGCTACTGCCTGCTGTCAAACCATGAGATGAGCATGTATAACAACATCTCCAATGCATTTCTGCCAACGAATTTCCACACCTTCACTTTCTCGTATACAAAGAGAAAGTATTGTAATCGTAATATAACTCTAACTTGAGATTTTGACGAATCACCCCGCATTAGATTTCCCTGTGTCCAAAAAACACAATTTTGGAATTATGTCTGTTTGAGAACAAGATAATTCAAAAACTATTAAAAGTACAGAGATGAAATTTGGTATGTGGTCTTTACACATAATTCGTAGATTTCTAATAAATTTTGTGCAAATTCCGTCCAAGGATGTCTGCCTGTATGTCCATGTTAATGTGAAAGCGATAACTCACAAACTTAAATAGCTATGTTGCTTCAATAGCATTACGATGTCGGAAATAAATTTCTGATCAAAACATACCCCAAGATATAAATTGTGATTAATATACTTAGAATAGGACTGAAGAAATTTGGAATTTTGTGTTCTCGATATAAAAGGAATCGTCTCCGCGTTTAGAAAATGAACTCTGCTACATTAAAGTGTCGATGGAGGAATTTTAATTTATTTCACACGCTAAATGCAATGTTATAAGTAAGGATCTACATTTTATAATAAATAAATACTTGGTACGTTAAAAAGTTCTGCAGAACTGAAATTTTTTCCAAAAAAACTGATTTTGTCCTGCAAAATGTATGATAGTGCTGAAAGTTTTGTAT
>BGPR01044219.1:0-12682 GCA_013235015.1 Araneus ventricosus | reverse complement strand
CTCTGGCTAAGGGGAGATGCTGCTGGAGTGATACGGAATTATGGTGAAGTGGTGGTCATCACAGGTGTAGTCTTCGGCACTTGACTACAGTTCAAAACTATGAGGTTCGTCCCAAAATGCAGTTGACTACAGTTCAAAACTATGAGGTTCGTCCCAAAATGGCAATTGACTACAGTTCAAAACTATGAGGTTCGTCCCAAAATGGCAATTGACTACAGTTCAAAACTATGAGGTTCGTCCCAAAATGGCTTTCGCGTAACTTCAAAAGGGACGTTAATTTAATTAAACTAAACAAATATTTTTTTTTATCCTCACAAAGTCTGGGAGCCGTTATTAAAGGAACTCTTGATAGGCGGAGTCGTATCTTCGGACTAATGCAGATAATGGGATATCTTTCTGCAGAACTTCAATGGAATTGGTCTACATTCTACATTAATCTCATACACAAAGAAATATTTCGCGTAACAAACGACTAGTTGAAATTCAGAAAATTTGTTCACTTTATATACGTAGGAATTGTATTTTCCCAGTCTAGCTTAAAAGCGTAAGCTTAATTCCTCCCTAATAATATTCTTTCACTTTCCGCACAAGCGCATTTGAATATTGTGGTGTCAGCAGAAAGATATCGGACGATAAGGATCACGCGCTTTCTCACGGTAATCACGTGATGCGTAGGTGTAAGCTCCCCGTTAAAACCCAGAGTAATGTTTAAATCCGCATGAGATGACTTTTTGAAATCGAACGGACCAGACATGCTGTAAGTGAGCAATACGCAACGAGATACGGGGTTTCATCCCTGTCAGCACGGCGGCGATGGGCGATGGGCGACGGCTCTAAGTAATACTGTATCTGTAGCTATGTATATCTATCTAAATAATGCTGTACTGTAAGTTGTAAGCTGTAACCTATAACTATGTAAGCTGTAACTAAGCTATATAACTAACTAAACCCTCTACCGAATTATGTAAGATGTAAACTTAAGTGAGTAACAACCCTAAATCTTTCCTATCTAACTGAAATAATTACCTGTGTAAATACTTTTCTTCTTTCATATTATGTTGTTTTAATTAATAAATAATTTAGTTTCTAACTCCTGTTTCTCATCTATTATCTTTGGTACATTACCCCTAAAGTGCCCATAAGATAATGCTTTTTTCTACAACTTATATTTGGCTTCAGGCCGTAATCATAATAATCTCTGCAAATTTTTGGTCGCTCAAGCCGGTATTATTCCCATGCAACCAACTTTTCTACATATATATCCACATAGTCTTCAAATATATATATATATAAAAGAAAACATAGAAAGAAAACATTAAAAACACGTTGTAAAAGAAAAACCAAAATAATAATAAAAAGGAACAAAAACGCCAACGTCCGGGACGCGTCATCAGCAAGGGAAATCCCGAACGGGCGCAAGCAAAAAATTCGGTGTTTTCTGAACACAAAACTCCAGCAATAATGCCAAAAAGAGTTTGTTTCCCCCGGAACACCGAAACAAAAACCAACGTTTGAATAAAAGCAAAAATCCTAGTCCAGTTGAGAAAGAAATAAAAATATAATAAAAGCCCAAGTCCATTAGAAACAAAACATATTAAACCCAACCCCAATTTAACAAAACATAACAAAAACGAAGAAAAAGGTGTCAAAACTCACCCAAAATCCGCAATTGAAGAGACAATGCAGAACCACGCGGCACGAACTACCTTTTAAAAGTGCTGACGTGACCACGATTTTTGTTTCTGGTTTTGTTTATTTTTGTATATGTTTGTATATATATATTGTGAAGATTTTTTTAGCTTGGAATTTAAATAGAGTTCAAATATCATTTATATGCATGTACTCACAATTTACTAAAGATAAGTAATTGATTCTAATTTATATCTGAATTATATTTAAACTCCAAGCTAAAAAAATATGCAGAAAATCTGAAGGTATTTGGAACATGTTTTCTTCAGATTTTCTGCAGATTTTTTTAGCTGGGAAAATGAATCCTAAAAACGATATTAAGCTAATTCGAGTCGTTCGAGTCTTCACCTTAAGCCTTAACACTATTAATGGAAACTTTGCGCAAAGAGATGTTTTGGGCGGATATGACGGTATGGATGCTCAAAAATAAAACGACTAATCAAGGAGTACGGGGGGATAAAAATGATGGGCGCAGCTGCAGTAGAGTAATTCAAATCGAATACATCTTTCCGAATGAACATTTTTAACAGAAAGGGTTCGCGAAATTTCGTCAGAACTTAAATCAATAAATTCTGCATAATAAGCAGAAGTAAATTTAAAATAATTTACAAAACCAGTACCTCAGCCCAAGCCACTGGACCTATTTCGAAAATTTTTAATTAAAATGTAAGCTTATGACCCTTAAATAAGTCACGAATGTTTGTCTGCCACTCACCACTCCCTATTTTTGAGATATTTCTCAAAATAAAATTTGACAGAGCCCCTCAAACTCTACAACCGTCAATTTTCCAATTAATTTCTCCATATTGGAAGCATAGCCTCAGGCTATTAAACATACGGGCGAAGAGCTGGTCCTGGAAGGCTGTTAGTTAAAGATATAAAAGAAATGCTAAGCACGAATAAAAAAATCTGTACAAATTAGAGCCAAACAATTGAATAAAAGATAAAACATAATTCTTAGGAACAAAAAATCTGTACAAATTAGAGCCAAACGATTGAATAAAAGATAAAACATAATTATTAGGAACAAAAAAATTTGTACAAATTAGAGCCAAACGATTGAATTAAAAATAAAACATAATTCTTAGGAACAAAAAAATTTTTATGCTAGATTCAAAGCAGAGAAATATAAAATAAAAAATAGCTACTCACTGTTTTTCAAATATATTATAGTTTTTTTTCCTATTTCAGTCAATTCTGCATTTCTGCAATAAGTGAGAGGAAATTCGCTAATTTTACTCTTTGAATGTCTCATATATAACAAACTGTTCAATACCCATCATTGTTATAAAAATCGCGATGCATTGTTTAAGGATATGGGACAGGGTTTTTGGAATGTTACTGATCTGACTTCAATTTAATAACTAAAATATTAATAATATCGGAACATGTTTTCACTGCATGGATTTTACTAATTCGTCTTGATTCAATTTATATTCACAAGATGAGCTATAAAATAATTTAAATTTAAGTATTTAGACGAATATAAAAATATAGTGTTTAAAATAATAAGAATTGTTCGAAATAATAATAATAAAACGAATAAAATTTTTAAAACAATATTGGCAGTGAATTATTTATTTACTTTGCAAAAAAGCTTAAATCTCGGCTGTTGCGATTCACATGACGTGGCTGAACTGTCTAAACAATAATAACTATTCATTAGTTAGTATCTCTAGCATCATGTATCATTATTTTTTACTTATCAACAACGCCTACCCTGCTTACTCAAAGGGTGTAAGGTTAAAACCCATTTATCATTTCAATCATTTGGATGCACAATTTACCCGCTAGAACGAGCGTAGCGTGCTCTCACATTGCACCAAGAGAAGCCAGGGTTTGAATTTTTCCCTTCAGTAACAAATGTATTGCATTAGGTAAATAGATAGTATTACGAACATGGAAAGTCGTTTCCCAGCAATGTTAGTCTTATGGTTGGGAAGTTAGTTTTACAGGGGTAAGTATGGGATGATTGGCAGCATCCACGTCTGAACTCCTGACCTTGGCGAGAAACTTGGCGACAAATTCGGCGACCCTGGCTACAAATCGATGATTCCAGAAAATGCGACCCTTTTCTCGATATCTCTACTAGGAAAGAAAATACGCTTAAATGTACGAGAAAACTCCGTGTGACGTCACGGCCTGTCAGGGAAAGTATATAAGGGCCGGTCTTGGATCAGAGAGCAGTGTGTGTTGATCCTCTGAACCGACTTTGGAGTTTCGTCTTCAGTGCGAGCTCGGAAGCCGGTGAGTTGAGCGATATTGAAAGTGCTGTTATTGTCGTTATGAGTGATTTTCTGACTGTTTGTATTGCTAAATTGTAAAGTGCTGAACTGTTATTACCTGTGAATTGTTGTCAGTTTACGTTGCTAATCTGTGCAAGATCTATTATTTCCTGTTACCTGTGCTACTTGTTTTCCTGCACATTTGTGAATACACCTTCATTCTCCATTATCCTGCGTGTTGGACTGTTTACACCATACACCCACAGAAAGATTTTTGTAACAATTTTCTAATGCGTTAAAAGCATTAGATATATACAGGGTGATTCATAAAAAAGAGACTAAATTTTAAGTGTAAGTCAGGCATACAATAAGCTTCCAAAATCACATAAGAACATGGATGCTCAAACGCCATCTGGAGGTAGCAGAAGGCATTTAAAAGAATACAGCGCTGGCCAAAATGCCGGTATCTTTCTGAATTTTAACGGTATTTAAATGAATTTTTATATAAGTTTCCATGTCTGTGAAATTTTGAAAGACAAATTCCGCTACATTTCCAACACGCGCAGTAAACAATTATTTACTACAAATGCTCATATTTTCTCTAATATTCAAGGCGTTTACTTCAAATTCTAATACAATGCTTCTTTAAAATATGTTGTCACAAATGATCTGTTTCCTCAATTTGGTTCGAAAACTCTGCAGATTATAAGCAAAAACACAAAGAAAAATTGGGATTTTTTAAATAAAACCTTTATGTCTTCCCGAATATTCGTACTACTTATTTTTTGAAAATGTATACAAATAGTGCGCAGATTCCAAAAAAGAATTGATTATAGTTGCAAACCATTATAAGCTTTCTGTGAAGCGGGGTGAGAGCCAAAATCCCTCTTCGACTTCATCAATTTAAGGTCGGTCAATAAATTCACTCGTGTTCGAATCTTCAATCTAAATTGTGATATAAATCTATTGTTTATATTGTAATAAAATTAGTTCTGTGGGTGTATGATGTAAATAGTCGAACACGCAGGATATTGTAGAATTAAGATTCACATATATGATATATATGTGATTAATATATGATATATATATATATATATATATATATATATACATGATATAATATATGATATACATGATATAATACATGATATAAGATATACATATATGATATATATATGTGATATATATATCAATTATAATTCACGAATATGCAGAAAAACACGTTGCACAAGTAACCAGGAACAACAGATTTTGCACAGATTAGCAACGCTGTATGCGTTACTAATCTGTGCAAGATCTATTATCTAGTTAATAATAATAATAATCTATCTAGTCATGCCAGTTCAGCTGTTTCAGATTTAGCAATACAAACAGTCAGCAAACAGCACAATACAGTATGCATTTTCAGCTGGTACAGGTCCACTTTTACATTAACAATGTGTGTAAACAATGATTTTTCTTTCATTAGCGGAATGACGTTGCCTCTCGTATAAACGCTCTCTGTTACAACCAAATGTTTCTCTCGCCGCATTCACTGACATAAATACAGACATTCTGAAGATATGGACGTGAGCTTGAAATCCGGGGGTATGGTAATCCTAGATATAGTACCTCTCTCTATACAGTTCCTCAATTATAATTCCTATTTTTCTGATAGGCTTTCAATTCTGACTCATAACCCTTTATCTGTCGAGTCTTTTACTGTTTAAAAACAAATAAATCGTTCTTATATACTCACATCACTCTCAACATATTTTAAATTAACAGATAATTGTTCTTGATGGCTCTCGAGTGCAATCTAATAAAAGTGTGAAATATTTAAACTCTTTATTTAAAAACGTATATTATTTACTTTCTAACTTTCATAGCCAAAGCAGAAATCAGTTTGTCTTGTATTCACACAACGATCCAAATATTATTTCATAATTCGGTGAATTCGTGCAAGTAATTCTATGAGATCTAAGAAATTACCGTTGTGTGGTTTATATAAAGCATCGCTACTTCCCTTGAATGCCAAATTATGCTCCGATGAATATAAAATTGAAGCCAGTATTCATTCATAAACACACTTTACATAGTGTGTTTCGGTTAAAGTCATTTTTTCATGCTGTCTGTCACTGTGTTTCCCAGTTTGAAATTCTTTTATAAAATTTCAAGAATTTATATATAGCTTGTAAATTATCTTTCATGACTTTGTATTCGAGAACATGAATGAAACCCAATCATTAAGTCAAGTAAACACAGAGAAATAGTATTTGAGTGTGGTACAGGCGAGTAACCATCCCATCTTCCTTCTTGATGTTCCTCATTCCTGTATTTTCTTAAATAATATCAGAAAAACTTCTTCTATTTTTATCAATCGGGAAACAGTTCATTATATCACACATGCACTCGATAGCCGTTTGAAATTTATCAGTTATAATTTCAGGCCAATTACTAGGATCATTGATATCGACATTTCGTTTTCAACTCTTTGTTGATCCTGTTGAAGCTGCGATCCTTTGATTAATTCATCTTGTTCTTTATTTGACGCTGACAACAAATCCATCGTCTATAGGTTTCTCTCTGCTACATAATTATGTTTCCTTTTTTCAGTTTTCTTATAATGGCTTTCCTCTTCATTTAGACGAAAAATGTCTTTATGATTATTAGAATTGTTTTCTAGGATGTCATACGGCGTAATTTGATTTTAGAAAATTTTGATTTTTCAATAACTGTTAACTATATGTTTCGGCAGTTTGTTAGACATTTTCGGTTTTTTAAAAATTTGCAAGGGAGTTCCTTCCGTTTTCAGCAATTTTCATTCCTTTTCTATGTTTTTCTTAAATTTATCAGATCCACACATTTATTTTCTTCCGGCATCTCTGTCTCTAGTCATATACCGAAATTGTCCAAAAATACTATAAAAAAATTAAGATCAATATTTTAGTAGTATGATGACAATAAAGAAATATATTATTTAATAATTTTCAGTAATATATTATAATAAAAATTTGTCTACCCTTTTAAATACGGATATTTTATTCATATCCCCGCCAAACGTACGATGTACTATCATTCGTTACAGCGCAAGCATAATGCAACACATTGTTTTTACTTTTCTTACTCTGTTTTGGCTACGTAGTGAGATTCAAAGCCCCCAACCTTGCCTTTTATTGGTCGACGTGAAGTGTACACATATCGTGTGATTATATTCAAATGTATGTATATTCGGATTATAATAAAAAAATTAGAAGGTATTTTTTTATTTGCTAAAATCTGTCTGCTGCGCAGGGCCTTTAGAAAGAGCGGTGCGGGCCTAGTTCGCACCGCCCTCCGGCCGGCCCTATATCGTAGTATGCTAATGTTTCAGGCTCGATTCGTCTCCTTGATTGCGCTGAACTAATATTTCCTAAACTTTTTCGTACCATGACCCAATTAAACCTTTCTAAAATTCTTATTTCTCAGATATAACAAGTGTATAATTCTTAATATTCAAAAATTGAATTGTTCAAGAAGAAACTGAAATGATAGGTTTTATGAAGAAATCAAGAGGATATTGTTGAGAAACACAGAAAGTAAATTTTCAAAACATATAACGGAGGATTAAAATTCAAGTATGAAATAGTTTCAATGAAAAATTCTTCTATATTATTTTAATTATATGTAATCATTTATTATTTAAATTTAGTGAGGTCCTATCGGCTTGATGCTTGCTGCAAAGAGATTTTATGTTAGGTCCCAATTTAGTTAGTTTCCGTCTCAAGTCTCGCTGTTGGGTGATACGCAGCCAATTTTTTTCGCACCAAATCATTTATGGCACTAAATCTACATTCAGCTAAATATGAATCTGAAAACTGCAACAATAGTTTACTGGCACATTTGGTTGAATTTGGATAGTTGGTTTCTGTTTCCTCACAAAGCCAAGTCATCGTTTTTATATGCCAAATAAATTTTATCCGCCTCATCGTTTTGCATTTATGCGAATTCTTCTTGATACTGCATTGGCCCTTTAACAATGAAATTGCCCTCTTGTGGGGAGGGAGTCCCATGTCGGGAAACACTGTCTAAGCTGTTCCATTTTGCTCACGGATCCGGTAACGCTTTGAAGTCACCAACAATAAAATTCGCACCATAGCACTGCGAGAGGTTAAACAGCATTATTCCATTGTTAGAGCACCTAAATTTCAGTAATTTTAAATTTAAAAAATGTATTTGTCATTCTAATTTCAAATTTAATAGCTCTAAAATTGTGAAATAAAATTTGTCATTCATGATGATGATGAGTCGTGTCCATAGATTCAGTGAAATACAACCATGACCATGAATAACTGTCTTAGCAATCTGTACAATCTAGTAGGAGTATAGTTCTTCCACAGAGGAGAAGCAGACATTCCACCACGTCCTCAGAATAGGAGAATAATTAAAGATGTGTCCTGGAGACAATTCAGCTTCCAGTCAGTGACTGTGCAGTGCGCGTACGTTTTTTCGCAGTTCCCATTTATCTTCATAGCTTTAAAGTGGGAGGTTCTAAGTCTCGTAATTGTCTGTTTTATCTTCTATTTTTATTGATCTCGCATATTTGAAAAATCATCTTAACAGATGGCTTCCTCAGCTCAGATTTCGCCATGCATTTGCGTTAAAAAGAATAAGATGATATGGACTGCCGTTTTTTAGCGTCCTTGGGTAGCTTATCTGCCGTTTCACAGTCGTCGATGCCAACGTGATCAGGCATCCACTGTAGAACACAAGCTTCTTCCAGACTATGTAGTTTTCCGAAGCTGGAATGAATGTTTTTCGGTTAGCCAAGTGCCACCTCTTTGGACTATCTCAAGGGCAGAACTCGAGACATGTGACTCTCAACGACAGATTTAATTTAAAGCAGATTCTTCCAAAATTGGATCTCAATCCTGTGATCCTTCGTTCCAGAAACTGGATAATTTTCATCACACTTACGCGGTTGTAGTTCAATAATCAAAATACTGAAAAATATTTTTTGGTTGCAGTCTCAAAGCACACGCTTTGAACAGCAAGAATAACGCGTTTGAAAATTACTGAATATTATGCAATCATTCATTATATGTATTATTCTACATTACAGGTAAAATGGATAGAACAAAATTCGAAGAAAGGAAACCTCTTTGGAAACCAAATGAAACACATGGGATGGTTATGAAGAAATTCAAAAAGAGAATCGTAGAAAAATATAATCTTCAAGCGGGTAAGTAACAGAAAATTTTGCAACCCCTGAAATGAAAGCAAGTATTTTTTAAAGCGTATTAGCGTCACTTGAAATTTCTTTGAATTCGAAAAGTGATTATATTTTTAAAATTATTTTGAGAGCTGTAAAATCCCATAACTTTTGTTCTGTCATGATATAAAAAGTTGCTAAATAAGTAATTATTGCTTTAAAAATTGTGAAATAATTATTTTGATCTGAATAATGACTCTAGAGAAAGCAACAAAAGGAGGTGTAAATTGGTTGGAAGAATTAAGGGAACAACTATAAAAAAATTCACGAAACATAATAAATAAAAACTATGTGTATTAACTATGTATAAACTGATACACATAATAAATAAATAATAAGCATAAAAAGAAATCATTAACACTGATGTTTGCTGGTATAAAAAACAGTAACGACGCTGACAGGATTTAAGAAATATTTTCTCGCTTATAGGTTATTATATGTTAAGAGCAGAGTAAATACTCACCATTATCTCATTTAATAATTTTTTTTCGCTGTTTTGTGTGATATCAAAACATTTTGTGAATTATAATTTGATATTTTAGAAATCATTATTATTATTATATTATTTTGTTTCAGGAAACTATTGGGATTTATATGATTGGTCTGTCGATCATATACCGGAATTATGGGCAGAAATATGGGATTATTCTGGAATAATTTATTCAAAACCCTATGACAAGGTTTGTTACATTCAGAATTTAGATTTCCAACTAGCTGATAACCCGGCGTTGCTCGGGGTCCATGTTTTTTCATATTCCCGCCTCCGTATTTTCTTTTTCACTACAAATATTGTCACTAATTTCCCCATTATACGTAAATCTCCTTTTATTACCTTATAGCTGATAACTCGGCGTTGCTTGGCATACAAAATTTTACATATGCCCACCTCCGTTTTTTCCTACATTGTCATTAACCTTCCCCAACAAACGTAAATCTCTTTTTAATCCTTTTAAAGCTTCCCTTTTTATTATCTTAAAACAGTATAGTTTGAATGAAAAAGAGAGAAGTTTGGAAAAAATTTATTCTTATATTTTAAACAATATACCGTATAAAAATTGATACAATTTTAAAATGAACAATTATACTTCCGCTGTTTATAAATTAAAACGCAGTAGCATAATATTTTGTTTTGGAAAAGAAAAAAAGTAAAACGAAATTTAAAAAATAAATGAATAAAAATACAACAAATTGATAAATTAAAGACCAGATTCATAACTTTTCTTCTTGTGCGTGTATTTGAATAATAATGGATGTGGGAAAATACAGCTCAAAAAGAATAATATTAAAGAGAAATAAATAAAGAAAATGCAATAAACTGGTGAATCAAACACTGGAAACTTTTAATCTTGCGCGTATTTGAATAATATAGAAGAAAAAAGACAAAAAACTGCGAATTTATCATTTAAAATTAAACTAGCTGTGTGGGCCGGCGTTGCACGGGCTGTCACGAATAATAGGATATTCCCGGGCGGAGAGAAGTGAGGTCACGTGAAACCTTGGGTTCCATATATTTTCATATGCCCAGTCTTCATTTTCCTCTACAATCAACAAATATTGTCACTTACTTTCCATAACAAACGTTACGAAATTAAACACTTTAATACAAAAAAAAGAAGAAAAAGCATGAAAACGATTTTTTTTTCTTTATTTTTTTTACACATATTGTCGCTAACGTAAACTTTTTTTCCCCAAAAAACGTAAAAAAATCCTTTGAATCCTATATTGTTTAATTAAAATTTTTAAATCCAACCTTTTAATTACCTTATAGTCAATAACCCAGAGTTTCTCGGATTCCACATTTTTTCATATGCCCGCCTCTGTTTCTTTCAATACAAATATTAAGCTACTAAAAAAATACTAAGCTACCCAACAAACGTAAATCTGTTTTGAATCCTCTCTTGCTGGATTAAATCTTTCAGTTCTAGCCTTTTTACTACTTTAAAGCAGTTTGGTTTGAATGAAAACGCGAGAATTCTTATGCTTATAAATTAAAACAGATTAACATGATATTTGTTTTGCAGAAGAAAAAATAAAACGAAATAAAAAACAGAAACGATAAACGATTTAATAGTGCACCAAACTGATAAATTAAACACCAGAAACATATATTTTAAAATGTATTTGGATTCTTTTTTTAAAAGTTTAAGTTTACTTTCAAATAAATTAATTTTGAATTTTATTTGAGTTTCCTTGATATATCTAGCTTCTAATTATTTTTTTCCTTTATTTTTTTCTGTTGTAAGCTAATATCTTTAAAATTCTAAACTAATATCTTCAAAATTCTAACCTAATATCTTTAAAAGTCTATTTTATTTGCTCAATAGATGGCGCCACGTAACTGACCGATATTCATGATTCACCAGAAAATGATTTCCGTTGTTTATAATTTCAAAACACCAAGTTTGCTAAATAAGAAAAAAAAGCCCTTTTATACAAATTAAAACCAGGTTTCGTTAAATAAATAAAACAAAAAATTCCATGAACTGCGGATTCAAATTTGTTAATAAACAAAAAAAAATGCAAGAAGGTTGGATGCCAAAGTTCTCGATAGACTCGATAGATGGCAGCACGAGGGAATTAATCAGTATTAAGTTTTTAATTAATATCTTTTTAACTAATTACAATTTCGGAATTTAAATAGTCGAAATTGATTCCTTGGATTATTTTCCATCTGTTGGTACTTTCGGCTAGTTTCAGAATTCAGTGGTTCGTGAGAAGATAGAAGGATATACATACATACATACATATGTTTGCTTACCATCGGATTTTAGTATAAGACTAGCTGCATGGCCCGGCGTTGCACGGGCAATCCTGAATAATGGGATATTCCCTGGCGGAGAGAAGTGAGATCATGCGAGGCCTTGGGATCCATATTTTTTCATATGCCCGGCTCCGTCTTTTTTTTCAACAAATATTGTCACTTACTTTCCAAAACAAATGTAAATATTCTTTCAAATCTAGTCTTTTTATTACTAATTTTCATATGCCCGCCGGTTTATTTTTTTTACACATATTGTCGCTAACGTAAACGTTACCTTTCCCCCAAAACGTAAAAAATCCTTTGAATCCTATATTGCTTAATTAGAATTTTTAAATCCAACCTTTTAATTACCTTATAGTTAATAACCCAGCATTTCTCGGAATCCACATTTTTTCATATTCCCGCCTCTGTTTTTTTCCCTACATATATTGCCACTAAGCTACCCCAACAAACGTAAATCTGTTTGGAATCTTCTCTTGTTGGATTAAAACTTTCAGTTCTAGCCTTTTTACTAACTTAAAGCAGTTTGGTTTGAATGAAAACGCGAGAATTCTTATGCTTATAAATTAAAACAGATTAGCATGATATTTATTTTGCAAAAGAAAAAATAAAACGAATAATAATGTAAAAAACGAATAAAAATGAATAAATATTTTCCCCCAACAAACGTAAATGTTGCGAAACACCGTACGACAAAAAAAAGAAAGAAAACTGCTGGAAAACGATTTTATTTTCAATTGTTAATAAATCCAAACACAGAATAACACAGAAGCTCGC
>BGPR01044218.1:0-11365 GCA_013235015.1 Araneus ventricosus | reverse complement strand
TTATAGACGATGAGTTAGAATGATGATCTCGGTGCGAATTAAAAGAAGAACATTCAATTGAAATGTGATTAATAGTAAAATCTGTATCACACATTTTATATCACACTGGTGCCCTCTCTCCACAGTTGCGATGCCTTTAAGTTAAATGTGTATGTCCTATACGAAAGCTAGTCAATTTGACATCTGCGTCTCTTATAGGAAGAATAGGCCACAGACCAACGGAGGGCTTGACAGAATGCAGTTTGTTGTGAAAATTTAGTTCAATGACGCGGATAAAATTGTAAAATGTTAAAAAAAAATGTTGTTTGATCTCGTGAATATTTATCTATGAACTGAGCATTTTCTTAAGATTCAAGACATAAAAAGAATAATATTAAAACATATTAATAAAAGAAATTAATTATCTTTCACTAAAGTCTTCAATGTTATAGACGATGAGTTAAGAATGATGATCTCTGGTGCAGAATTAAAGAACATTCTAATTGAAATGTGATTAATAGTAAAATCTATCACACATTTTTACTAACCTATCACACTTTTCAGGTGCCCTCTCTACAGGTTGAGTGCCTTTAAAATTTAAATATGTATGTCCTATACGAAAGCTTCTTGATCAATTTAATCGTCTCTTATAGAATAAGGCCACAGACCAACGGATAAAGCAGCCAGAATGCAGATTTGTTGTGAAAATTTAGTTCAAGCCAGCGCGGATGAGTATGCAAAATGTTAAAAAATGTTGTCGTCTCGTGAATGGCCTATCTATAGGCTTGACATTGAATATAAACCAAAAGGAATTCCAAAGACATCAAAAGAATAATATATAAACCAACAAAAGAAATTAGTGTCTTTTCTACCCACTACAAGTCTTCAATGTTATAGACGATAGAGTTAGAATGATGATCTCGGTGCGAATTAAAGCGATATAGTTGAAGTAGCAGTTAATAAGTAGATATCACACACATTTTATATCACACTGGTGCCCTCTCTCTCCACAGTTTGCGATACCTTTAAGTGGTGTGTCCCTGTGCAGCTAGTCATTTGGCCTTAGGTCTCTTATAGGAAGAATAGGCCACAGACCAACGGATTGGCTTGACAGAATGCATTTGTGAAAAGTTAGTTCAATGGCATTGGTCAGAGTAGCCAAATGTTAAAAAAAAAATGTTGGTGAGAATTCGTGAATATTTATCTATGAACAGAAGGCTGTACACATTGATATAAACCAAAAGATTAGGGTATCAAAAGAATATAATATTAAATGCATAGCAATAAAAAGAAATTGGTAATAACATAAATATTTAATGTTATAGACGATGAGTTAGAATGATGATCTCGGTACGAATTAAAGAAGAACATTCAATTGGAATGTGATTAATAGTAAAATCTATCTACATTTTATATCACACTGGTGCCCTCTCTCCACAGGGTGCGATGCCTTTAAGTTGATATTGTATATACAGCTTCAGAATTTGAAGCGTCTGCGTGCCCTTAGGAAGAATAGGCCACAGACCAACGGATGAAACTTGGCAGAAGATACGTTTGTTGTGAAAATTTAGTTCAATGACGCGGATAAAATTGTGAATGTTAAAAAGCATTTTTTTTGATCTCGTGAATATTTATGAACGAAGGCTGTTGAATATAAACTAAAATTCCCAACCCAAAAAGAATAATATTAAATACATGCAATAAAAGAAATTGAGTGTCTTTCACCCATAAGTCTTCCAGTAACATGAACGATGAGTTAGAATGATGATCTCGGTGCGGAGAACAAAGAAGAACGTTCAATTGAAATAAGTTAATAGTAAAATCTGTATCACACATTCTCACACTGTTGCCCTCTCTCCACGTTGCGTGCCTTTTAAGTTAAATGTGGTGATGTCCCTATACAGCTAGTCAATTGACATCCGTCTCTTGGAAGAATAGGCCACAGACCAGCGGATGGCCGGAAGCAGAATGGTTTGTAAAGAATTTAGTTCAATGACGCGGATAAAATTGCCAAAATGTTAAAAAAAAATATTGTTTGATCTCGTGAACTGTATCTAGACGAAGGCTGTTGAATAAACCAAAAGAATTCCAAGACGTATCAAAAGAATAATGACTAAATACGTAACAATAAAAAGAAATTGGTGTCTTTCACTTACTAAAAGTCTTCCAATGTTATGAACGTGGAGTTAGAATGATGATCTCGGTGCAATTAAAAGAAAGAACAATTGAAATGTGATTAATAGTAAAATCTGTATCACACATTTTTTATATCACTGGTGCCCTCTCAATTTGCGATGCCTTTAGTGATTATTGTGCTCTACTTACGAAAGCTAGTCATTTGCTACATCTCTTACTGGAAAGGAATAGGCCTGAACCAACGGACCCGGAATGGAATGCAGTTGTTGTGAAAGTTAGTTCAATATTTGCGGATAAGAGTAGCAAAATGTTAAAAAAAAATATTTATTTGATCTAGTAGATATTTATCTATAGACAGAAGAGGCTGGTGAATATAAACCAAAAGAATTCCAAGACATCAAAAAGAATAATAAATAATAAATACATGCCAACAAAAGAAATTGGAGTCTTTCACCCATAAAGATGTCTTTAATGTTATAGACGATGAGAATGATGATCTCGGTGCAGAATTAAAGAAGAACGTTCAGGTGATAACGATTAATAGTAAAAATCTGCTCACACATTTTATATCCCACTGGTGCCCTCTCTCCACAGTTGCGATGCCCCTTTAAGTTAAAATGTATGTCTATAAAGCTGAGTCAATTTGACATCAAATCTTATAGGAAAGGAGGCACAGACCAGCGGATGGCAGCGGAAATGCACACGGTTTGTTAGTAATTTGCTTAGTTCAATGACGCGGATAAAAGGTTGTAAGTAAAAATGTTGTTTGATCTCGTGAATATTTATCTATGAACGAAGGCTGTCGAATATAAACCAAAAGATTAAGACATCAAAAGAATAATATTAAATACATGTAATAAAAAGAAATTGTCACTACCCACTAAGGAATCTTCCAATGTTGAACGATAGAGTTAAGAATGATGATCATGGTGCAATTAAAGAAGAACATTCAATTGAAATGTGATTAATAGGCAAAATCTGCCTCACACACATTTTATATCACACTGGTACCCTCTCCACAGTTGCGATGCCTTTAAGTTGATATTGCATGTCCTGTAAACTAAGTCAGATTTGTGACATCTACGTCTCTTATAGGAAGAAGACCAGGCCACAGACCAACGGATGGCTTGGCAGAATGCAGTTTGTTATTGAAATTTAGTTCAACTGGCTTGCAGATAGTTGTAAATGTTAAAAAAAAAATGTTGTTTGATCTCTCATTGAATAATTTATATATGAAAGAAAGAAGGCTGTTGAATATAAACCAAAATTCCAAGACATCAAAAGAATAATATTAAAATACATATAATAAAAAGAAATTGGTGTCTTTCACCACTAAAGTCTTGATATTGCTGGAACGATAGAATGATGATCTCGGTGCGAATTAAAGAAGAACATTCAATTGGAATGTGTTAATATAAAATGCTGTATCACATTTTATGTATCACACTGGTGCCCTCTCTCCACAGTTGCGATTGCTTTAAGTTAAATTATGCGTACCTTCTAAAACTAGCTGAATGATTTGCATCTGCGTCTCTTTACAAGGAAGAATAGCCTGAAGACCAACGGATGGCTTGGCAGAATGCAGTTTGTTTGTGAAAATTTAGTTCAAGACCATAAAATTGTGAAATGTTGAAAAATGTTTTTGATCTCGTGAATATTTTATTTTATGAACAAGGCTGTTGAATATAATGACTGAAAAGTTTACAGACATAAAAAAGAATAATTAAAACATGCTATTAAAAGATGTGGTAAATAACTTTCACTGCCACTAAAATCTTATGTTACAAATGATTGAATATGATGATCTCGTGCGAATTAAAGAACGACATTCAATTGAAATGTTGAATTAATGTATAAATCATGCACATTTATATCCACACTGGTGCCTCTCTCACAGTTTGCGATGCCTTTAAGTTAAATGTAATGTCCTATCGAAGAATAGTCAATTTAGGCACTCGCTCTCTTATGGAAGGCAGAAATGCCACTGAACCAACGTGGCTGACAGAATGAGTTTGTTTTGTGAAAATTTAGTTCAATGACGCGGATAAAATTGTAAAATGTTAAAAAAAAAATGTTGTTTGATCTCTTAATGTATATCTATGAACGAAGGCTGTTGAATATAAACCAAAAAGAATTCCAAGACATCAAAAGAATAATAATAAATACATGCAATAAAAAGAAATTGACTTCACTTTCACCCACTATAGTCTTCATGTACCATAGACGATGAGTTAGAATGAATGATGACTCGGTGAGGTAAAGAAGAACATTCTAATTAGAAATGTGATTAATAGTAAAATCTGTATCACACATTTTATATCACACTGGTGCCTCTCTCCACAGTTTTGATACCTTTAGGTATTGGTAGCGTTGTCTATACAAGCTATCAATTTGACATTAATCTCTCTTATGAATAGGCGCAACGGACAAACTGGATGAAACTGACAGGATGCAGTTTATTGTGAAAGAAAGTTATAGTTAATGAGCAGGATAAAAATTACGTAATGTTAAAAAAAAATGTTGTTTGATCTCGTGAATATTTATCTATGAACGAAAGGCTGTTTGAATATAAACCAAAAGAGATTCCATAAAAGATAATATTAAATACATAGTAATAAAAGAAATATGAAAGTTGTCTTACCCACACAAATCTTCCAATTTGGAGACATTGGTTCCAGAATGATGATCTGTACGGTTTGTAAAGAAAGAACATTCAATTGAAAGTGATGTAGTAAAATCTGCTCATCAGCATTTTCATACTCACACAGGTAGCCCTCTCTCCTATTGCGTGCCTTGCAAGTTAAATGTATGTATGTCACTATTGAAAGCTAGTCAGATTTGTACTCTGCTCTCTTATAGGAAGAATAGGCCAAACCAGGATGGCTTGGCAGAATGCAGTTTATTTGGAAAAATTTTAGTTCCAATGACGCAGACAAGTTGTAGGAATGTTAAAAAAAAATATGTTGTTTGATCTCATTGAATATTTATATATGAAGAAAGAGGCTGGTTGAATATAAAACCAAAATAATTCCAAGACATCAAAAGATATATAAATACATGTAAATAAAAGAAATTGAGTGTCTTTCACTAAAAGTCTTCAATGTTATAGACAGGAAGTTGGAAATGATGATCTCAGGTGCGAATTAAAAGAAAACATTCAATTGATATGTGATTAATAGTAAAAATCTGTATCACACATTTTATATCCCTTTTTAGTTGCCTCTCTCACAGGGATTTGATGCCTTTAAGTTCGTATTGCATGTCCTATATGCAGCTAATTTGACATACCGTCTCTTATAGGGGAAGAATAAGGCCTGAACAGCAGCAGAATGCAGTTTGTTGTAGAAGAAATTTGGATTTAATGACGCAGAATTGAAATGTCAAAAAAAAGTTTTTTGATCTCGTGAAGATAACGACTGTAATTTGAAAACTTAGAATAACAATAAAGATTCCCAAGACATAAAAAGGTAATATTTAAATACATATATGACAAAAGAAATTAATTATACTTATAAAGTCTTCCAATGTTATAGACATTAGGTTAGTGATCTCGGTGCGAATTAAAAGAAAGAACGTCTAATTGAAATGATTAATAAGTAAAATCTAACATCACACATTTATATCACTGGTACCCCTCTCGGTTACGTGCTGCTGGATTAAATGGCATGTACTATACGAAGATGTTAATTTGACATCTGCGTGTCTCTTATGGGAAGAACCAGGCAGAACCAACGGATGCCAAACGACAGATACGTTTGTTGTGAAAATT
This sequence comes from Araneus ventricosus, assembly GCA_013235015.1. Lineage (NCBI taxonomy): Eukaryota > Metazoa > Arthropoda > Arachnida > Araneae > Araneidae > Araneus > Araneus ventricosus. The sequence goes on along the minus strand of BGPR01044218.1, from coordinate 5,481 downwards.
TAGTTCAATGGCGGATAAATTTGTAGATGTTTAAAAAAAAATGTTATTTGATCTCGTGAATATTTATCTGTGGTGAGAGAAGGCTGAATACTCATGACAGAAAATTCCAAAGACGTAAAGGAATAATATTAAATGCAGCAAAAGAAATTGAAATTTGCTCTTTCCTAAAGTCTTCAATGTTATAGACGATGAGTTAGAATGATGATCTCAGTGCAATTAAAGAAGAACGACTAATTGAAATGTGATTAATAAAATCTAACATGCACGAGCTTTTATATATCACACAGAACCTCTCCACCAGTTTGCGGTACCTTTAAGTTAAATGTGTATGTCCCTGCAAAGCTAATTAATTTGGCATCACCGTCTCTTCTGGGAAGGGCTGAACCAACGGATGGCTTGGCGAATACAGTTTATTTGTGAAAATTGGTTCGTAATGAATTAAAATTGTAAAATGTTAAAAAAATGTTGTTGTCTCGTGGATATTTATCTGTAAGACGAAGGCTGTTGAATATAAATACAAAGATTCAAGGCAATAAAAGAATAATATTAAAATACATTAATAAAAGAAATTGAGTGTCTTTCTGCTAAAGTCTTCCCAAATGTTACTAGACGATGAGTTGATGATCTCGGTGCAGCAGACTAAAGAAGAACATTCAGGTGAAATGCGATTGTATGGTAAAAATCCTGCTTGTCCACACATTTATATCTTACGTTGCCCCTCTCTCCACAGTTGCGATGCCTTTAAGTTAAATGTGTATGTCTATGCAGAAAGCTAGTCAATTTGACATCCGTCTCTTATGGAAGAATAGACCCTGGCAGACAGCGGAGGATGACAGCAGGGAATGCAGTTTGTTTGGCAAGAAAATTTAGTTCAATGACGCGGACAAAATTGTAAAATGTTAAAAAAAAAAATGATGATCGTGAATGTTATCTGGAACGAAAGGCTTTGTTGAAATATAAGCCAAAAAAGAATTCCAAGACATCAAAAAGAATAATATGTAAATACATGTAATAAAAAGAAATTAGGTATCTTTTCACCCACTAAAGTCTTCAATGTTATATAAGACCGATGAGTTAGAATGATGATCTGGTGCGAATTAAAGAAGAAGAACATTCAATTGAAACTGGATTAATAGTAAAATCTGTATCCCTGTTTCCCATATACGCAGTTGCCCTCTCTCCACGGACGACCTTTAGAAAGTTAAATGTATGTCCCTATACGAGAAAGCTAGTCAATTTGACATCTGCGTCTCTTATAGGAAGAATAGGCCACAGACCAACGGATGGCTTGGCAGAATGCAGTTTGTTGTGAAAATTTAGTTCAATGACGCAGATAAAGTTGTAAAATGTTAAAAAAAAATGTTGTTTGATCTCGTGAATATTTATGAAGAAGGCTGTTAGATATAAACCAAAAGAATTCCAGACATCCAAAAGAATAATATTAAATACATGTAATAAAAAGAAATTGAGTGTCTTTCTTATAAAGTCTTCCAATGTTATAGGCAAGTAAGGTTAGAATGATGATGATCTCGGTGCGAATTAAAAGAAGGAGAACATTCAATTGGAATGTAATTAATATTAGTCATCACACATTTTACTGTCACACAGGTGCCCTCTCTCCACAGTTGCGATGCCTTTAGTTAAATGCATGTCCTATACGAAAGCTAGTCAGATTTGACATCTGCATCTCTTATAGGAAGAATAGGCCACAAGACCAGCAGATGGCTTAGCAGAGCCACAGTTTGTTTAGCGAAAATTTAGTTCAATGACACTTGGTTAAAATTGTGAGTAATGTTAAAAATGTTTTTTGATCTATTGAATATTTATTTATAAGACAAAGAGGAGAAACATTGAATATAAATAAAGGAACTGTATAAAGATAATAATGCTAAATACATGTAGCCAAAAAGAATTGGTATCTTTCACCCACTAAAATTCTTTAATGTTATAGACGGTAGTTAAGAATGATGATCTCGGTGCAATTAAAGAAGAACATTCAATTGAATGATTAATAGTAAAATCTAACCATCACACATTTTATATCACACTGGTGCCCTCTCTCCACAGTTGCGATGCCTTTAGGATTAAATGTGTATGTCCCTATACGAAAGCTAGTCAATTTGAAGGCATCTGCGTCTCTGCCATAGGAAGAATAGACTACGAACCAATGACTTGACAGAATGCAGTTTATTTAAAATTTAGTTCAATGACATGGATAAAATTGCCAAATGTTAAAAAAAAATGTTGTTTGATCACAGCAGAATGACATCTATGACGAGGCTGTTGAATATATAAACAAAAGAATTCCAGACATCAAAAGGAATAATATTAAATACATGCTAATAAAAGAGAAATTAGTGTCTTTCACCACTACAAGTCTTCCAATGTTATGAACTTGATGAGTTAGAATGGTAGTCTGGTGCAGATAAAGAAGAACATTCAATTGAAATGCTGATTAATAGTAAAATCATATCCCACACATTTTACTTATCACACTGGGTACCTCTCTCCACAGTTGCGATGCCTTTAATTGGTGTATGTAGCTCCTATGCAGAAAGCTAGTCCATTTTGACATACCATCTCTTATGGGAAGAATAGGCCACAGACCAACGGATGGCTTGAATGCAGTTTGTTTGTGAAAAGTTAGTTTAACATGGATAAGAGTATGAAATGTTAAAAAATGTTGTTGATCTCATTGAATATTTATATAGACAGAAGCTGTTGAAGAATATAAACCAAAAGAGAATTCCAAGACATCAAAAGAATAATAGTATACATACACACATGTAATAAAAAGAATTATTATCTTACTAGAATGCTTCCAATGTGGTGATGAGTTAGAATGATGATCTCGGTACGGGTAAAGAGAACATTCAATTGGAAATGTGATTAATAGCGGTAAATCTGTATCACACATTTTATATCCTGGTACCCTCTCTCCACAGTTGCGTGCCTTTGATTTAAATGTATATGGCTCCTATACAGCTAGTCAGGTGACATATATTATAGGAAGAATGAGAGAAAGCAGCCACAGACAAACGGCTTGGCGGGAATACTCATTGCAGTTTGTTGTGAAAATTTAGTTCAATGACACCCGGATGAAGTTGGCCAAAATGTTAAAAAAAAATGTTGTTTGATCTCGTGAGTGAATATTTATCTATGAACGAAGGCTGTCAAACAATAAACCAAAAAGGAATTCCAAGACATCAAAAGAACCAATATTAAATACATGTAATAAATAGTGTCTTTCCACTAGAAGTCTTCAATGTATAGACGATGAAGGTTAGAATGATGATCCTTGGTGTGCGAATTAAAGAAGAGGGCAATTCAATTGAAATGTGATTAATAGTAGTGTATCATTTTATATCACACTGGGTGCCCTCTCTCACACAGTTACGTACCTTCCAGTTAAATGTGTATGTCTATACAGCTAGTCAAATTTGACATCTGCATTCTTATAGGAAGAATAGGCCACCGACCAACGGATGGCTTGGCAGGGGGCCAGTTGTTGTGAAAATTTAGTTCAATGACGCGGATAAAGTTTAAAATGTTAAAAAAAAGATATTTGTTTGATCTCGTGAATATTTTATATATATGAGCTGACGAATAAACCAAAGAATTGAAGACATCAAAAGAATAATGTATTAAATACATGTAATAAAAGAAATTGGTGTCTTTCACCCACTAAAGTCTTTAAATGTTATAGACGATAGAGTTCGATAAGTAGTAGTCTCTTTTGAATTAAAGAAGAACATTCGAAATTGGAATAAGTTAATAGGTAAAATCTGTATCCACACATTTTCATATCCACACTGGTACCCCTCTCTCCACAGTTACATTCGCCTTTAAGTTAAATGTGCATAACCACTATACGAAAGCTAGTCAATTTGACATCTGCGTCTCTTATAGGAAAGAATAGGCCAGACCAACGGACCAAGCAGCAGGGGCCGAAAGTTTGTTGTGAAAGATTTCCCAGTTCAATGACGCGGATAAGTTGTAAAATATTTAAAAAAAAAAATGTTATTTGATGAATATTTAATATGAACGAAAATGACTGAATATAAACCAAAAGAATTTAAAACATCAAAAAGAATAATATTAAATACATATGAAAGCAAAAAAGAAATTATGGTGTCTTTCACCTAAATCTTCCAATGTTATGGACGATGAGTTAGAATGATGATCTCCGGTGCAGATTAAAAGAGAAGAACATTCCGTTGGAATGTGATTAATAGTAAAATCTACCTCCCCGCACATTTATATCACACTGGTGCCTCTCCCACAGTTGCGATGCCTTCAGTTAAATAACATGTCTATATACAGCTATTAATTTGACATCTGCATCACTTATAAAACCAAACCCTGAATAACGGATGGCTTGGCAGAATGCAGTTTGTTGTGAAAATTTGTAGTTCAATATGACACTTGGATAAGTTGTAAATGTTTAAAAAAAAATGTTGTTTTTGATCTCATTATGAATAATATGAAAGAAGGCTGTGAATATAAACAAAAAGAAAATTCCAAGACATCAAAAGAATAATATTAAATACATGCTGTAAAAGAAATTAATTGTCTTTCACCCCACTACAATCTTCAATGTTATGTGATGATTAGAATGATGATCTCAGTGAAATTAAAGAAGAACATTCAACCAAAAAGAATCTAACATCACATTTATATCACACTGGTGCCTATATCCACAATTTACGATACCTTTAAGTTAAATGTAAGCCGTAATACAGCTAGTCAATTTGACATCTACCGTCTCCCATAGGAAGAATGACCTACAGACCAACGGAGGGCTTGAAAGAATGCAATTTGTTGTAGATATGATTGTCCCATTTTTTCTTACCAAAGAAGAAAAAAGGAGACGTGCGAAATTAATGGACAGTTATGTTAACCATCTTCTTGAAACAACTTTGAGGGACTATTTTTGGGACGGATCATTTATGAACTAATGGCGAAAACGATACCTGAAATAGTAAGCTGGAATATCAATGAAAGAAGGAAGCAGCTCCCTAAATTTCAGAAAATGTCTGTTGTCATGTTTGGAAACTTGATACAAAGTAACGAAGCAGATAGGTGAAAAAGTGATTTTTTTTTATCAACCCATCTTTAACCAATTGTCATTTTGAAGAATCAAACTTTTTCAGTAAAATCTATAATTTTTAATTCTTTCAGACTTTATCGTTCGAGTGGGATTTTTTTTTCATTATTTTGTTCAGCGAAGAGCTATCCATAGACTCTTTACTCAGCTATTTGTGCTTTTTTAGTTTTGGACTTTTCGGTGGAAAGAAACAAATTCATTTATTTCCAATTATGTTCAATCTCTCATTTATTTATTTCTTTGGTTGTTGTTTTCCAGCAGCTAATGAAATCGTATGAACGTCAGGAAATTCCTATTATAATCAAAGCTTTTCTTTTCTAAGATACTTCTAAATAATTATTTGTTCATTATCTGTGAGATAGCAATACATGTGA
>BGPR01044217.1:0-12684 GCA_013235015.1 Araneus ventricosus | reverse complement strand
CCTTAAACCGCCTGTTCGTATTGTTTTACCTTAAACCGCCTGTTCGTCTTGTTTTACCTTAAACGGCTTGTTCGTGTTGTTTTACCTTAAACCGCTGCACTGACTGATGTTACACTAGCAATCTAAGACTAACGGCAATTATAACATCAGTCAGCATAACGGCATCAGTTTTCTCTGTCTATTACACAGAGCAGAACTTAAAATATTTAATTACATTTCGAGAAACTGCATATGCATTAATAACGAGCACATTTATGAAAAGAAATTAAGAATTTTTTTTTATTTCAGGAAGTTATATAAGTAAAGCAAGAGTTGAAAATGAACATCTATCTATACCATCTGGATCTGTTTCATAGCTGCACAATTTGAGCTACAGTTGTTTCAGCAAAACATTCCAGAACAATTCTGATGTTGCATTTTTTTAAAAATAGTTTTTACATTAAAAGCAGTCTGTTGTGCAACAGACTGGATTTGGTTTAAATTTTGCGAAGAAAATTACACAATTTGGAACAATAAACAATGATGAATCAAAAATCGAGACAACGGCGGTTGGTTCCGATTGCGTCACTCCAAGCAATAAAGAAGAACGAAGATTGTGTTTCTCCATTATTTCATTTGTTCTAATAGCATAAAAACAAATATAAGTTGAATCATATTCGTAATAATAAAGATCTAGTACATATATTGAATGAATCATGCTTATGTTAGGGCATATCTGTGCATCATTCAGAATTAAACCACCTTATGTAACAAAAGTTTTAACGTTTTACAGGAGGGCAAATAGAAATCCCAGAGCGCTGTGCACTGAAATGAGCAATTTATTGAGAGGGATTGTCTTTTGTTATCTTCGATCTACACCTACGACACTTTCCCATCAGAAGATGCGGTCGGATTGATACAAATCGGCGCTTCTCAAACAACACCGTCTATCTCAATTTTTTGAAATTTCAAGGAGGAAGAAAATACTCAATTTATCGCAACCGATAACGAATATTTCAGAATTTTTTTGTTGCTTGTCAGGCTACGAAACACGATAAGAACACCAAACCCTGCAAAATTGGACTTAAGATAGTTTACCTCTCTGGTACAGAAATAAGAATTGAATTTGGCTAGTTAAAATATGAATTTAATAATATTTGTATTAACAAAAAATAACAAAGTACTAATAAAATCCTTTACTTCTTCGTCTTCGATTCATAATTAATCCCTTGCCATACGAATTTATGCAACCTCCTAATTAGATGCCTCCCACCCATTTGATTTTTTTTATTATTATTTCAACTATTTAAGATGATAACGGTTACTTGAGGCATTTAAGCGTGACCAGATGATTTTTGTATTTAAAATTAATAGTTACGTTGACTTAAGGTATCCGACTGGTTTAAAATCGTCGTTTTTGATGAAATTATCAAAAAAAACTTTTTATGACTTAATTTTGTAGCCTGTTTAACCAGCTTTCTAAAACTGTCTCACTTCTTACTCTACGTGAATTACAAATGGAGTTACAGCTGTTTTATTACCGAACTGTAAGCATTATTTTATGTTACACGATAAATGTTTTTTCTGAGAAATGATATTTTTGAGGAAAACTGTCGACCGTAACGATGATTTCTCAAAAATTATTATAATTATTCGAGTATTGATATGAAATTTTCTGAGATTGTTTTCTGTAATATGCTTGATGTTTTGCTCTAAAAACTAAGGTCAATTTTAAAATCAAGTAATATTTTTAAGTGTTTAAATATAAACGAAAAGCATTTTTTATGAAAAGTGACCAGTTTAGTAACTATGTTCAGCTATATCTTAAAACTGTTTTGAAGTACAAGAAATATTTTAGAGCGTAACACAGATAACTGTCATAAAAAAGTACTCCTGCAAAGATTTATGTATATTTAGAACACGATTTTGTCTATGGCTGTTAGCGTAAGGCACATATTTTAGTCATTTTTCTTCAAATTCCTCAGTTTTTTTTAAATATTATTTTGAAAGCCTAATTTTACAATATTTTCATAGTTTTAAAACACATGCAGTTGCAAAATAACATTAAAAAATATATTTAACTTATTTTTCAAAAAAATGTCTCCGAACACAGTCGGATACCTTAATGACGGATTTAAATAGCGTGCGGGCACAGAAGAGCCGAACGTATGACGACCAAGAAGGGATAAAAAGTCACAACCTGTACAAGTACAATATTTTTAGTCTTCTGCGGCCGAATCCTTCCACCGGGCCAGCGAAGTTCGCAATAAAATCTAACGAGCCCTACAAGCAAGTGAGCACATTCCATAAATAAGTGCCCAAACAAAGCGCAGCTTTTCCTTCAGGGAATTAATGCGGGCGAAAATAGAAAAGCCTCAGGAAATGTCATTTCGCCGGCATTAAAGGTCAGGCATACACAACGGAAAAAGGATCGAGAATAATAAAAGTGAACGACTTTCTAGATGGTCATTGAAAGCAATTTCGCACTGAAAGATTGCGCACCTGCAGCCGCAAGGTGGGGGATTGCTTATATAAATGTTTTGGAATATTTTAAGAGTTATGAGGAACATAACAATTAATGTGTCATAACGCAACGGCATAAGTGACCTTAAAGTAATAAGGAGTGATATGTGGTTATATAATAATACTACCAGAGCACTTAGTGAACAGGTTTTGATTTGGTGTTTCACCAGTTTTGGATAATGCTGTAGCTCGATGGTTTTTTCGATGCTTATTGGACCTCTTCTTTAAAACCTCCTTAACGATTTCGATAAAAACGATTTACATTGTCGATTATTTTCCTTGAGAAACATTTCTGTTTCGAATAAATCGTTTGCACTCGCTTATTTTTTTCTACTTATTGATCACTTAATGAATTTCACGCTTCACTTACTTATTTTGTTGTTATTTTCCTTATAAAATATTTATTTATACTTATTTTTTATTTTTCTTATTAAATATTTATGTTTCAAATAAATCTTTCACTTATTTTCCCTACACATTCATCACTTAATGAATTTCACAATTCTCTTATTAAATTTAGTGCTTATTGTTATTTTCCTCAATAAGCAGTTGCGCTTCTAATAAATCTTATGCAGTCACTGGTTTATTTTCCCTACTCGCTCATTACTTAAAGAAACTCGGATTTCAGAAATTATCAGACGGCAGAAAGAAAAATTGGTCGTTACTCTTTCGTGGGCGAAAAATAAAGACATTTTATTACACACCAAAACAATAGTTGGGACTTGGAGTGGCTACTTTTCCACCTAAAAATTGCACAGACGTCTGTTATACATTATATGATAAATTATGGAATGAATGGGACTTAAATGGGAATTTTTGACACAAATGTTTTTTTCTGCAATAGGTGGATGACTTTTCGAGCTCCTACTCAGTTAAAGAACATTTTTTAAGTTATGGATTATTTACATTTCACTTACTACAAAATGTTTTCTTTCCATATTATTAATTGGACCTAGAGCTACGACATTTGGCCCAAACATTCTTTGGAAGGTGGAAATGTGCACCTCGGAACCCTTTTTTGAAATTTTAATTAATTAAAAATTAAGCTAAATTTTCTAGTTTTTCCTTAATAACTTCCGAAAATATTAACGCACAAAAATAATTTTTACGCCATCTGAAAGTGTAAAAATTTACCTTTTCAATTATATCAATTAAATTACCATACAAATCTCTCTAATTTCTCTAATTCTCTAATTTTCATAAATTTTTAAAATATTTTTTGGTACAATTTACAACAATACTTTTCAATGTTACAATGACATTCAAACCGTGTTCATTCTTTAAACAAATATTTAATTGCGTGTTTCTCTTCCATGTTTGAAAGCCAAGATAATATCCTACTGGATTTTACTTTCTTTGATCAGTTTTTCTGTGAAATCTGTAAAGAAAGTCCTCAAGATAGTAAGTTTATAAGGAAATACTCCAGTAAACTGAACGATTATAGTTTAGCAGCATGTTTTAAGACAATTAACATGCTGCTGGACATAAAACGTTCCGCTCCATTTTGATGATGAAATAAAATTTCTTAAATTAAAGTTCGCGTCGATTACGTACAATTAGATGTTACTTGACTCTATTAGGGACGCTCATGTAGACAAGGAACAGAAGAAGTGAAGGCTACGAAAAGAACACGGGCTAAATATCTATCGCAATTTGAAGTTTAAAACTACTTTTTTACGGAACCGTGAATATCAAATTATGCATAAGAGAGTCAGTTGAGATTATATTCCCGGCGAACAAGCTGGTCGCTGAAGGCGGATAGTATTGAAATAAAAATAAAACAATAAAATAAAATTTAAAAAATGCAAATGAAATGAAATAAAAGAAATAATATAATGAAATTACAGATGCAGGTTAGAAATTGAAACTGATACAATTTTTGAATACATTAAAAAAAATTACGCACTTCTGATGTCGAATGTCAAACTTTAAAAACAAAGAAGGAAAGGAACCTTTCAACTTCCTGTTATAATAGTTGCTATAGATGAGGCAAATCACACATTTTAAAATGACCTGTACGAAGGATGAAGTACACGTGAGTGGGCATTCGAAAGCCAAATCAGTTTGTTGGATGAAATGCAGAAGTCAGATTAAAGGTGAAAAGAATTAGCAACCATTTTCCTGGTGAAGCACGATCTTCTAAACGAATGAAATCCCGATATTTCTAGAAATAAAATCGAGCAGATTCAGATGTGAATTTTGGTTGAAAATTTTCATAAAAAGAATGGTTAAAAAATTCTATTTTCAACTATGAAACACTTCCTCTCATATTAAATTTGTCTATTTCAGTTAAATTTATTTCAAAATTTTATATTTCATTAAGATTTTCATATAAAAATTTCATAAAATAAGTGATTGAAAATTTCTTGAGCTGTGAATTTGTTTTCTGCAAATAAACAGTTGACTTCTCTTTCGAGGAAAATTGAGTTTTCACCATTTAACTCCGAAATGCAGAAAACGTCACCCGTGCGAGCTTTCTATTTTGCGCGATAGAGGATAACGGATATCCTCTGAATGGCCGACTGAAACTGGATCGGCAGTAGCAGACCGGATGACCGGTCGGGGAGAGTTCACGGTCAACATTCGGGTTTATCTGGACGTCTTCCGCCGCGTGACTCAACGCCCAAAAGCCAGACGCCGCTTCTTCGGGCCCATGCAAATGCACGGCAATGCAAATCGAACGGCTTAATGAACTCGAAATGTCGATGGGGTGTGCCCCGTCGATATTACTCAGTGTGAGGCAACTATTGTGTAGGTTAATTACGCAACCAGGCTCATCGGTGGATTTGGATTCCATCAGTAGCGAATCCAGGGGAGGGGCTATCGGGCTGCCCCCCCCCCCCCCCAGAGTTAAACCAAACCACAAATCTTGATTTAATTTAAAATCACTACAACTATTTGATCTTAATTTTCATTTAAAAAAATAATAATAAAATCGTGACAACATAGCCTTCTGAGTTGACATGCTCGAAAATTTTCCACTTTTCTAGTCATTCCACTTGTAGCGTTGGCGCGGTCGAAAACATTTTTTGGCTTGTTATTTCATCGTATTTTTTATAAATTATCGAAAATATTGTAGTGGTCTTTATTATTCTTATTGTCAGGAGAAGAAAGCCTGTAAAGTTAAAGTGTTTTGGCTTATATAAGCCAAGAGGTTTGATATTCGTCACTACGATACAAAATTGTTATGACCTCAGCCCCCCCCCCGGCCCCGAATCCTGGATTCGCCACTGGATTCCATTCCTGTCAAGCGTTTCAAAGAAGTGGACGAACACAAACAGACTTAACCTAGGGTCACCATACGTCCGGATTTCAACCTCATGTCCGGACTAGTGTCTGGATCTTCAAAATGTCCGGATTTACATCAGTGAATGCGGCGAGAGACAAATTTGGTTATAATAGAGAAAATCTGACATATTCGAAAATGCTGTCGCTATTCCACCAATGAAAGGAAATTAATTTTTTACGCTATTGACATCCATTGTTGATGAGAAAGTGGGTGACCTCATTCTCCAGTTCAATCTGGGAAATAGAAGTCTCGGCAGTTTTGTTTTAACTCTGTTTTTAATTAATGTAGATTTGAATCGCCAAACATTATTAAAAATTATATCTCCCTTGCATTCTGACGCTTTCATTTTTTTTTCACTTCTTCAAACTCTACACTAGTGTTGTCGTCGGTAGGCAGCTTTTAGAATTTCAAACTATAGCTCGAGGCCCCCCGCCCCGGCACCGGCGGGCCCCCCCGTGGCGTGTCCGGATATTCAAGTGCTGAACTGTTATTACCTGTGAATTGTTGTCCGTTTACATAGGTAATCTGTGCAGGAACTATTGTTTCCTGTACCTGTGCTACGTGTTTTCCTGCATATTTGTAAATAAACCTTCATTCTTCATTATCCTGCGTGTTAGACTGTTTACACTATACACCCACAGAAAGACTTTTGCAACAAGATGTTGGCTAATAAATATGGCAATATAGCCAACAGTCAAAATCACATTTTGTTGTGATTGTGTTTTGTGGTAAAAATCCAGAAAGAAATATTTAAATGTGCTTATCCAATAAACATTATTGTAACAAAAGTGCCGGTAACTATCATTAAATGTTTCTCACTTAATTAAAAGTTAATATTTTAAATTAAAAATGATATTTATTAATATTGCGTCATACATTACAAACAAAATATTTTTAAATGATTTTGAAATCTACTCAAAAATTAGACGTCTACTATTACAGTGTCCGGCTAAAGTGAATAACAACGCGTTTTGAATCGAGTCTCGATAATACTTCGATCCGGAGCGGTCCCTAGAACGACCTACAAAAGGGTTTTTTTGCTAAATTTGTTTTATTTCAGTTATAACTAGGGTACCATAATTTTTTAGTCAAAATCCGGACACACCGGAGGGAAGGGGGCAGTTGAAGGGTCTTGGATGGGAGTCAAAGTACAGTATAAAATTCTAAAAGCAGCCTAAGACCTTTCTTTCATATTTGAGGGAGTGAAAAAAATTTAAGACGTCAGAATGCAAAGAATGTACAATTTTTATTAATGCATATTGGTAATTCGAAATTATAGTGATGAGAAACAGAATTTTAAACAAAGGGGGCGCGTCAAATTTCTCCATCAACAATGGATGCAAACAGCGGGAATGAAGAATTCCCATTCGTTGGCAGGATGATGTCAGCTTTTCTCAATCACAACCAAATTTCTCTCTCGCATAAATCCGGACATTCCGAAGATCCGGAAGTATGGTAACCCTAGTTATTAAAAAGCTAAAAAGGCTAACAATAATGCAAATAAGATTTCGCTTGGTTTGCATTCACACATGCTGTCTGTTTTCGGGTAGGGCAGAGTGGGGTAAAACGGGATGCTTTGATTTCGGCGTTATTAATTCTTCTTTCTAGTGGACAAATACTGAATCATTCTCCACTAGGGAAGAAAAAAGAATGTTCTTAGCTTCCATTTTATTGTTGTTAAATACACTTCGTCTGCGAAGGTTTATTTGTTAAATGACGTCACCTCTTCAACGTTCGTATGATTTTAAACTATCCTTACTTAAAATTCATTACACTTTTAAAAACCATTTTTAGTCCAGCTTATTATGCATTTGTTAAGGATTTATACCCTATCAAACAATAAGGATTTACTCTAATAATTGCACTGTTCTATTTCGTTTCTTATGACCTCTGCACTCGGGGTAAAACGGGATAGCGGGGGAAGCTACGGATACCCGACCGAAGAGGATTTGCTTTGGTTGTGAGATAGCTGGTAGTTTGTGAGGGCTATTCCTATTTGACCTTTGCGTCAAATGATCTGATGAAGCATTTCCAACAGTTAGAAGAAAAGAAAAGAGAAAATGTAAAAAAAAATGCTATTAAAGATGAGAAAATTGTTTTGTGGTAACTCAAAAAACAGAAAACCTCAGAACAAAACGATCAAAAAGAGAAAAGTTTGAAGACACAATACAATACTACGTCTTATAAAAAAACCTAAATGAGTCCACTAAATCTGCAGTGGAGCGGAGAATAAAGACAACTACGTTATGTGAATGATTACTATTCTTACTTACTGATTACTATTCTTAAACTAATTGACTTTATTCTTAAATTGTCAACTAGGGTAACTATCGTTAAACCTTAAAACAATGTCATTATACTTAAATTGTTAACTATTGTAAAGATTAATAAATCTTAAAAAAACTGTTTTTATTCTTAAATTGTCAACTATTATAACTATTGTTACATCTTATAAAATTGTTTTATTCTTAAATTGTCACATAAAATAAAAAAAAATCCTACTTTTACACTGAAAATCTAGTTTTCCCTAATTTCCCACAGAGTTAACATGTGCATACCGTTTGACCCCACTAGTGGGGTAAAACTGGGTAGTTTGACTTTTTCTACAAAAAAATCATTAGTAAAAAAAGGAATGAAACTGTGACTTTTCCTGAAAGATATATTAAACTCTGATAAATAAAGAATATTTTAGTAAAATTTGAGAAGCTTTATGTCGAATAGTTTAGCTCCAACAGGCCTTGAAACCTTAGGTATCCCGTTTTACCCTACTTTCCCCTTCGGAAGAACTCCTTCGCGCACGTGCCAGTCGGCTTTGTTTTCACCGAAATAGTCGTGAGAGGAGACTCGCTTATTACTAAGAAATACATAGAAACATTACACACGTTTCGAATTTCAAAATATCACGATTCAAAAAGGAAATGAATATCTACAAACACGCGTATATGAGAATTCCAGGAAGTTCCACTTCTTACCAACTGCATATCGCCCCAATGCGGAGTAAAATCGTCCGTAAGCGACAGGCGCGGGTTTTGGAAAAGAACAGCACTTGCTTTTGCATTTTATGGCACTAATTCAAATAATTTAACTCCTACTCGAAAACTCTCGATTCGATGAATAAGGAGTTAAACAAATTTCAGGCATACTAAAACGGCAATATTGTTTAAAATGCTATTTTTAATGAAAAGACTAAAAGTACTACAACTTTTAAAAGTTAAGAGGCTCCCACAAAATTTAAAATCGATTGACAACCGCAAGCACCTTCGAACGACACAACGGACATTTTTATTTATTCCCTAAGCGTAAATCTAAGCTCGGTGTTTTCGTTTTATGCACAAAGTAATATTTAAACTTTCCACCCAAACTCGGAGATAATGAATATTCATTAGCGGGACACTATTTGTATTGATCCTTAAATTAGTCGCATCTTCTTTGCCTTATCTTATCGCTTATTTTACAACGTTAATGACTGTCATCGCTGCATAACTCTCTTAGTTTGTGTCTACTCGGCTGATGTGTTTACTGGGATATATTCTATAAAGCAACATTTTATTTTGAAAGCGACATTTTTCAGAACTTAAGATTGACTGGATGTTATAAAAATAACTTTTAATTGTTTCACATATTAATTAATTTATTAGTTTTGCTCAATTTTGGAAGTTTTTGTTTTAATTTTTAAGGATAATCTATATCGGGGAAGTAGGTAATAGGAATGAAAAGGAGATAGAATAAAAATTAAATATTTCATTTCCGAAATTTCGATAGAAAAGTGTGAAAAATAAAGAACAAATCATCTTTAAAATTTGGAATGGAGAAACAAAAGATGAATTTTTAATTCCAGACATTTTGTATTTTGGTCGATGCGTGTTTTCCCATGCGTGAGGCGCTGGAATGAATACTGCAACAGTTTCTCATGTGTATGGTTTCATATTCCAATTCAATGATGATCCAGTTTCTCCTTTTATGATTTATTTACAACACACACACACACCCCTTCCACATAAACATAAAAAAAGAAACATTTAAGACATGGCTCAGATCCGGATTAAAATCTACACCCTCTTGGTAGCGTCAGTAGGAATCTGAAGATGAAATCCCTTTGGGGTGGGGATGGCAGTCTTGTTTTTCCCTTTCTAGGGATTACTGTAGCCAAGTTGCCACAAATACTCTGAGTCGAAATATTAATCGCATTTATAATACACTCGGACGTCTATTTAACGAATCTCTATTTTGCGAACTTTTTCTTGGAACCAAGAACATTTCGCGAATTTCTTCGTAAAATAACCTCCAAATAGCGAAGTGGATTCTCTATGTAACGAACTTTTTCTTGTGATCCAATTTTTTTTTTCTCCTTATTTCTCAAAATATTTCTAAGCATTTCAACCTTATTATTTCTTTTAACACATTTTATGGTGATCAATGACCTTGAAACTGGAAACTGTCGAAGCGAAAGTGCTTGAGCTTCAAAGAAAAAAATTTAATTCTTCGTGAGGTGGATAAAGGCGTGAAAAAAAAGGATATTGCTTTAAAATTTGGTATTCCTCCAAACAGCTTATCAACCATAATAAAAAAATCGTGATAAGATACAAAATTATGATTCATCGGGTTCTTGTTCAAAACGTTTAAAAGCGTGTGTCTATGAAGATGTGGATGAGGCAGTTTTGAAGTGGAAAGTGTGAAAAATAAAAACAATACAGCAATGAATTGCGATGAAGATGAAGATGGAAACGATCATGATGCAGAAATCAACAAACCGTCGTATGATGAAATGCTAAAATTCATTAATTTTAATATAAAATTATTTTTCTAATTGAAAATACAGTGTATTCCCGGACAATGTTTTGTTCTTGTTTTCCTAGCAGATTTCTTTTTGATGGGTAAAATATATAAAACAAATAGATATTAATTTACAAAATAAAGGTGTGATTAATTACTTTTTAATAATATTTAGTGTTTATGAATTTAAAATCTGTTTTGTGTAGTTTAAAGTATTTTAAAAGATGAATCTCTATTTAACGAATTTTCCATATAACGAACTTTTTTTCGGGATTTAGCGACTTCGATAAATGGAGGCCCGACTGTATATTCAAATTTTTAATGAATGCGCAGGACTTTTCTTCTTTGTGATATTCAGTGTGCTTTAACTCCCTTATAGTTTTGTTTTCAGTGCCTCACGAATGTACGATTTTGTTTCGACCTTCATACTTTTGATGAAATATTCTGTTTTGATAGTCCACAATATCCTTTATAACCTTCTGATAAACTAATAAAAACGTGTTTTTATAAAGTTCTTTTATTTTTTATTTTCTACCTTTTAGTCTTAAATGCATTTCATGGTTCGTTATCATAAATATTATAAAATCTTGCAACCGATTTTTTTTTATCTAATTCACCACCAGATGGCGCCTTTCACAAGGAATTAAAATTTAATTTAAATTAATTTATTAGCATGTATTTAAATCATGAAAACATTAACAAGTTGCATTCTCATCGGAAACACATTACATAAAATTTCATAGCTCTAGTATAGGAATGCAAAACTCCATTTTTGCAAACATGAAACAAATTAAATATAAGAGTGTAAAAAGCAAACTTTTATCTTTAGATTCTATCTAAATATGTGGAAAGGAAAGAAAAGATTGTTAAAGGACCCTATCTGAGTGAATCGATATCAGAAATATTTTTTAATAAATCGCTTCCGGTTATTTATTTCGAGACAAATCTGCATACTCTCGGTATTCTGTAAAAATCGTCATCGCTGTCCCGACCTTTGTTTTTCAACAACAGAAAGCGGAGCAGGGAAGTTGTATGCAACACATGCGGAAATAAGACAAGGAAAACAAATATGTCTGCGCCCGCATGTGTTCCATTCGTAAAAATCACTTGTTTTTCAATTTCTGCGGTGTTTATTACTTTCCTCGTTCGTACTCCGATCCTTTCGCACCTGTGCGCCAAAAGTTTCCGGCTGCCTGCGCACACCTTGCGGATGAAACGATAACAGGAAAACGGAATGAACCGAATCGCATGATCCAAAACAAACGCCACTGAATATGAATATTATATAAGTTAGGAATCCAAAAAAATCTTAATATTGTCGAAGTTTTAAATCTTTGAATCGAGTATTTTTGCTTTGTAGTTCCTAAAAAAATTAATTTAACACTCAATATAGAATGCGATCTGTTACATACCGTCACATGACAAGCAAAACCGCCTATCTATATGTCTACTGGTGAGTCCAATAAATTATTTACATATGCAAAAGCATTCGATCCGACAGAAAATTACCGTATTCTTCTGATTACAGAAACGTATGACAACTGGTTTTTGAGCAAAACGGAGTAAATTGAGTAAAGAACAAAATGCAAGTTCATTAACACGTTAAGAGACAACCCTCTTTTGGAGTCCTCCCCATTTAGCCCGTGGTATCCGATTTTACCGATATCCAGGCGACACACAAAAGAAGATATTTTGCATATACCGCATTTTAATAATACTCACGAAATTGCGATTGGTAACAAGTAATATTCAAGTACAGTCTTTTTTGATCTCCAAATTATTTAAAATATATTAATAAAAAAATATAATTTCTAAAATTGTATATCGCCAGTCAACGATGACCGTCGCTGCCTGAACGGAAAATATAGTGACTGTCAACGATGACTGACACTGTCCAAAAAGAAAGTATAGTGCCAGACACCGTTACGCTTAATATATTGAAAGCTACAGGTAGTCTTCCCTTCGACCGTCTTATCATGCACTTACATAATATGACGCGTTTTGCATTTAGCCTCGAAGTATCGTGAATAGAATCAAGATTGGATTTTGGGCATCTTCCCTTTGACCGGCGGCTCCAAAATTTGATGATGCATGTCTACAATACTAAGATTGCACACCAA
>BGPR01044216.1:0-12034 GCA_013235015.1 Araneus ventricosus | reverse complement strand
AAACATTTAAACAAATAATTTGTTTTGGCAATTAATCAGCCAAAGTACACCCAAATTGTTCCCCGATACATAATTGCGTATATCTGTAATGAGATGTTTCTCAAAATATATGATAAACACAGATCATTTTTTGACAAAGATATAAAATACTCATATAATAAAATTAAAGAATACAATAGTACATTCCTGACATATAGATATACGACTTAAATTTGAAGCAAGCAGCTTATTCACATGTATATGTTGTATTTGTTCTAAACAAAAAGACAGAAAATTCATCAAGTAACCTCTGAAATACTCAGTTTAATCCCTGGCCTTAATGGTGAATCACTACAAAAATAAAATATGATAAATCGAATACTTTCAAACAACCTCAAAATACAACAAGTCTCAATCATGATACGAAACCCTAACAAATTTAACGTATATTAAAAACTGTTTGTCCCATGTCAAAGATCTCTTCAATATTTACTACCTTCCAAAAAAACAATCATGTTTTTGTGAAAAGATAAACTAATGTGTGAATAACTGTACTTCACTTTCGTTAACTGTGTCATGTAATTGAATGTATATTCCTTTGTTTATTTGTAAAAAATAATGAAAAAAGAATATGTGGTAGGCCAAACTCCTCTCTTCCACCGACCACAATTATGATCTAAGCATACGATAAAAAAAAATTGACATAGAAATTCTCAAAAATTCAAAAATCGAAGGAAAAAAATTCTTAATGAAAGGGGATTTTTTTTTTACGGTATATACAAATCAAACAAATACATCATAGTTGTCACGTGACTAAATTCTCAAAACAAACAGGAACTACCAACCTGCGAAGAGTATACGCCAGCATATATTCATTGTAAAGAGAACAAGTCAAGAGAAACAAACTCAACATAATTGTTTAAATTTGATGTGTTGAACTTCGTAGAAAATAGCGTGTTTTTGACTCATTTGGGGCAGTGTCATGAGAAATTAGATGGGATTTTCTACCAGGAGAATATCTCAACCTATCGACATGCACAGCGGATTTATTATCAAGTGCCTGAATTATGTAATTAACTTCTCCTTTCTTTGCTATAATTGTAGAAGGTCCTTCAAATCTTGTTTTAAAAGCACCCTTTGATTTCAGATAAACAATATCACCAACGTGTAATGCCCTTGGACGTTAATTTTTGCTAATCTATTGTTCTGTTCTACCTGTTTTCTGGTGAGTGTGAAATATGCAAACTCATAAGCTGTATTTAATTGTTGTAACAGGTCCTGTATATAATGAGCTAATCCAAAAATAGAGGTTCTGAGTTATTATCAAATGTGTCGAAAATTAAAGGGAGATTTCGACCGAAATGCAAAAGATTTGGTGTGTATCCAGTTGAAGGATGAATTAATCCATTATAAATATTCTGGTGAATTAATAATGCATTCTGAAGGTTAACACCTCTCTCTTGAAGAGTGAGAATACTTGATTCAATGGCAGGATTCAAACGTTCATTTCGTCAGTTCGTTTGGGGATGAAAGGGTGACGTGTGACTTAATTTTATGCCGAGTGTTTTATTAATTAAAGAAAATACCTCTGATGTGAATTGTAAATCCCTATTACTCAAAATTTGGCTGGGTCTGCCATGAATTGAAATGTAATTTAAGATATGTTTGGAAACTGTTTCTGCTGTAATATTCTTCAGAGAATATAATACAATATGTTTAGAAAAATGATCTAGAACCGTGAGAACATAACCCGAATTTGGAAGTGGACCTTTTATGTCAACTGATATATAATCACCCGGTCTTGTAGGTATTCTGTTAGATTGTGGTGGTGCGTGCTTAGGTGTAAAAGATTTATTTTTGATGCACTGTTCACAGCTAAGAACAAAATTTTTTGTGTCTATGTATACACCTTTCCAATAATATCTGTTGCTAACAATTTGATATGCTTTATCTAGACCAGTGTGAGAAATATGACAAATATCCAAAGCTTTGTGTTGCAGTGATTTTGGTACAACAATTATTTCTGCTTGTGACTTCCTGTGAGATTTAAATATCAAAATGTGTGTTGTAGGGTCAATGTAAAAACCACGAATATTATTTGAATCCTTAAGAGTTGGATTTTTTAGTAACTGAATTATTTCATTTGTTTGTGTGTCATCCGCCTGTCTTTTAACCAAGTACTGGTTGAAATTTCTAATGAAGTGTCCGAAGTTGCATTTATTGTGTTGCAATGTGTTTCGATAACTGGTAAAATCAATTCTTGTTCATCTTGTGGGGTGTTGGAAATTTCTGTTCGGTTAGCAGGAAATCTGGACAAGAAATCAGCCAAAGTATTTTCCTTGCCTGGAATATGTTCACAGGTAAATTGAAATTCAGATCAATACAGTAACCATCGTGAAACAATGTCAGTAGAAGACGCAATTTTTTGGTAGTGTAGCAGTGGTTTACTGTCGGTTAGAATTTTAAAGTTAGTGTTGTATAAATATGTTTTGAATGCGTGAACTGATTGATATATCGCGAATAAATCCAATTTATAGCAGGATAATTTCTCACTGAGTTTGATAGAGTCTTACTGTAATATTAAATGGGATGCAATTTGCCCTCATGCTCTTGCAATAAAATACCAGAAATTGCTTGACCTGACGCATCTGTGTTTAAAACAAACGGTTTATCCCAATAGGGTAATCTAACAAAAGGTTTAGTGAAAAATACATCCTGGAGTCTTTTGAATGCCTTTTGATGAGTGGAGGTCCATTGAAATGGAACATTTTTCCTAGTTAATTGAGTGAGACATTCTGTCAGTTCAGCAAAACCAGGAATCAAAGATCTATAAAAAACCACATGGACCAAGAAAACGTCTTGCTTGTTTAACAGCACGTGGTGGTTGAAAGCTAGTAATTTTCAAAATATTTGAAGTGATTGGCTGAATTTTGTTGTGAGAGATATTAAAACCAAGATAATCAATAGTTGATTTGAAGAAAACACATTTTTCTGGAGATAATGTGAGGTTGTATTTGATTAAAATGTCAAGTACAGATCGAATTTTGTTGTACATTTCTTGAAACGAGTGAGCCCCAATAACAATGTCATCTTGATATGCATATATACCTATTGTGCAACTAAGTTTAAGTTCATCAATTAACAAATCTACTAATTCTTGAAAAATACTTGCGGCTGTTTTTAGGCCGAAAACAAGTCTTCTATTGGCAAATGTGCCAAACGGCGTCGTAAATGTTAATACATCTTGCATTTCCTCAGGAAGTGAAATTTGCCAATAAGCTTTACAAAAATCAATGGTCTTGTAAAATGGATATTTTGAAATTTCATTTTTCAAAGTAGGAATTTTTGGCAAAGGATAAGAAGAATTTTCCAAAATAGTATTTAACAATCATAGGTCCAAGGCCATTCTATATGAGGGTGGTTTATGTAGATTTGTTGGGTTTTGTTTCTTTTTCACAAGCACCATAGGTGATGACCATTGTGAAATATTCCTATGAATGAGTCCTGCTTCAATTAGTTCATTAAGTTCCTCTTTAATCGTGCCTTGAATGGCATGAGGAATTTCAAAAGGCAAAGTTTTAATTGGGTTATGAGATCGAAAATTGAATGTGGGGGTAACCCTATCAGTACAGCCAATTGTTTTTAGTGACTTAGAGAAAGCTGCTGATCTATCTAGAAGTGTTTCCAAAAGCAGTTGTTTTTGATCAGAAGTTAAACGTTCTAACTTAAAGTCTGTTTCAGAAAGTTCATCTTTTCTCCTTTTAAAATATCCTCAGAAGGTGTAATGAGATTGCACATAGGTGTGTTATTGTTAGGGCTTCCACAGATATTTTCTATTTCAATGTTATCATTTGTATTTTCATTTGTTTTTAACAGAAATGATGGGGTGGCTTCACCAAAAACCTGTCCTTTATTAAAGTGAATTGTCGTATTACCAAGATTACGTATAACTGTAGGAAAACATGAATTTTTGACCGTGTGCAATGCAGGGTGAATTTCAATATCATGCGAAGAAATAGTAGACTGAAAGAAAATTTCCGAAATATTTTCTCTTGTGTCTTTTAGGCATAATTTAACAATGAATGATTCTTGCGGTTGTAAAATCATTTTTGACTGAATTATGACAGTATTATCAATGATTGTGTGACAATTGGTCACTTTAGGATAACAGTCTGGAGAAATACATTTTGCCTGAAAATTGTCAAACTTTGCACAACCATTTTTCGTGTCAATAATGACATTATTTTTTGATAAGAAGTCATATCCCAAGATACCTGCAAATGTACTTTGCTTAAAATTCTCAACATAAAAAGGATTTTTAAAGTGGTGCTGGTCAATTTTAAAGGAAATTTCCGAACAACATGAAAATGAAAGTTGAGAATTAGCAGTGTGAATCATTACGTTCCGAGATAGTAGTCGTGTTTTGGTATCACACTTAATGTCATTATATGCAGACATTGTCAAAAGAGAAACAGAACTACCGCTGTCAATTAGCATAACATAATAATTATTCCCAAATTTAACTTTTATTGTGGGTAAAACGTTCTCATCATAAACATTGTTTATGTGCAAACTTTTTCTTTCATTCACATTCTGTGTTGCTCTCTCATTAATATTTTTATGATTACTGCTCTCATAATTTTCAATATTCTGAACATTCTCAACCCTTTTACTACTGCATGCATTAGTTTTATCAAAATTAGTGGCCTGTGGTCGAGAAGAGGTTGCTCCGCCACCATTTAGCAGCCCCTCCTGAAGTTTAAATTTTGTTGTGGTCGAAAGTTTTGTGACGTCGAAGGTCCAAAATAATTGTGTGGCCTGAAAGTGTACGGAGCACGAACAGAATTGAGAGGTCTGTATGTTGGCCTAAATGTGTGCTGAAATCCATTATTTTCGGGTCTGGTTGATCTAAAATTCTGTTGAGGACATCTCATATTTTGCTGTCTATAATTTTGACCGGCCCTATACGGAAAATCTTGTTGGAAATCTCTGTTTCCATTATCGGAATAATTAATATCCCTCAAATGTCTTTTGAATTGAAAACACTGAGACATTGTGCGATTACGCTTCTGGCAAACAGTGGCGGACTGGCCAGGTTGCCAGCTTGCCCTATGGCAAGTGGGCCCCCAAGATATATGTATGAGAAAGAGAGAGAAAGGGAAGAATTTTTTTCTAGAGAAATTCCTGCGTCTTTTCTAAAGCAAACAAAATAGTAAGTAGTTTTATGTTCCTTACACAACCTTTTCTTTCTGTGCAAAGTCGGGACGTAATGACCACTCATATCACCCCCGGCAAGACGGAAGAGTGACCCCTCTGAGCAGGAAGGCTGCAGTCCTTGGAAATGTCTAAATAACATTCTTTTTTGTTGTTGATGCTTTTTACAGTAGTAAAACTGACGGACAAGCGAACAAAGAAAATAGTCTACTTCGGACCGCTGAAACCAGGGGAGGGGAATCATGTAATTTGACAAAATGACATCGGTGAAAAGGAGACACTCGCCTTTTCCTTGGGGGTGGGGGGTCTATGGGAGTGCTTCTTTGGTTATCTTAACAAGGTTGTAAACACGGTATAGGGCCCTTTCTTTCCTGACAAATAATTGGGGTGTGAGAAGAGCAGTGTTTTCAGTCAACGAAGAGAGAGTAGAACATGCACAGCATATCTTACAAAAGGGAAAGAAAAAAAAAGACTTAGAGAAGGCGAACTCAAATTTTCCCTATCTTTACATCTATCTTTACATTGCTTTTCTAGTATTAAATACTGACAGCCTTCGGCGAATAGCTGAATAATTCATCTTATTAACTGTATGGATTAAATTATGCCAGCCAACTTTAAATTCACCAACTTATTTAATTTTTGGTAAGCTGAAGCCATTAATTGTTACAAAAAACTAAGAAATAAATTAGTTAAAAAATTGAAAAACAGTGGACAGGAAATGTATTAATATTTGAACTAAATTTTGATGTAGTATGTTTCGCATCTGATGAAATTAATGACTTAGGTTTTTACATTTAGCAGATAAAAAAGGCTAAGAATCTTGAGAGTCAATGAATTTATTTTTTTTATTGGTCAAACATAATTCAATTTCAATTACATTTATTACACTTTATTAAGCTAATTATAGAGTGAATATTTAACCTAATTAAACACAAAATGAATAATATAATCTCCAGGAGAAACTTTCTTTTCGTAACAGGAATGATGAGTTTTAAGATCATTGCTAAAAATTAAATCATCATAATAATATTGTAAATATGTCTAAAAAGTAAATTTATTTGAAGTAATGAGGAAAGAAAAAAATTGGCCTAAAAAAACTGGTGAAATGGAATGCAATTTATTGCATTGAAGAAAGTTTTTATGTCGTAAGATGAAAATAAAATTTTATATCATGCTTCTTCTTTATCAGAAGACAAATATAAGATTTATTGATTTGAAGCAATGAAAGTTGATTGACTTTCATTACAACATTTCGATGTATTGTTGAATATTATGCTTAAAAATATTTTTTTTAAATTGCAAAATTAAGGAAAAAATTGCACAGCAACTAAACTGGCATCATATTGAAAGATAAAAATTTTGAAATTTAATAATGTGTAAAAATCATTTTTATGTGATAATGTTTTTTGAGTTATAGTTGAAAAAATTCCCAATTCTTGCTTAATTTTTAATTAATTAAAATTTAAAAACTTTCCTTGATGCATATTCCTACGCTCTTATAGTATGTTTGCACCAAATTTGGTGGTTCTAGATTCAACGAACTGTAGAACATCAACAGACAGATAACAACCTACACATACATTCTCTTTTATTATTTGTTGACATTTGCATACAAAAGCATAATCAGAAATAAAACATAGAAATAACACTATGGTACTTCGTGTTAGATTTTATTGCTTAAAAAAATAAAATGCAGCTATAACTTATAATTTTCTTGTTTTCAACTGTCTTGTTTGAAATTGCTTTAGTACAAAAGTTTAGTTCTTTATATGTGAAGAGGAATTGTTCGTCTTTTATAAAAATCTACTGTTTTTGTCCAAACTTTATGAAATTTTTCACATGTGCTCTTCAAAACAAAAGGAGAATCACTGTCAACTTTTCAAAGTCCTGTAGTTAATTAAAATTTCAGTTGTTAAAAATTGGGCAAGATTTTGTTGTTTTTCCCGTGATATCTTTCAAAACTCATTTCAGAAGAATTATTTATTCATTATTTTAGAAATTCAAAAAATTATTTTTGTAATGATATAAATTTAATGACAAATTACGAAAATATTATTACTACAAATCACTAAACTAATAATCATTAAAAGAATTTTCGTCCCTCACTCATTCTTACAAAAAAATACCCTACTAATGGACAACATTTCTTCTTCACGCTTTGTCCCTAAAACCGAATAAGAAAAATTTAACCTAAAGAATTTAAAATCAAACATTTTTCCATAATATTTTCGTTATTTTACTCGGGAAATTGATTTTAACCCTGTGGGTGAGAAATTTATTGGTATTAGACTTGGTGGCAACTTTGAATTCTTGGTGTCTATCTTTAAAAATAATATTCTATGCTGTTATCAATTCCTTGCTTTAGTTTGAACCCATTTAACCTGCTTTGTAGAGCGAACTATTAGAATTTAATTTTAGGGCAGGGTGTACCTTGAAGAACGAAGTCAAAATAAAAATCATCACTGAGAGTTCGTCTACCATCCCTACATTAAAAAGTACTAAAATCAAATACAAATTTGTAGGATGTCCAAAATTAAATTTCTGAATTCAAAGTCTTGTCAGTCTCATCTGGGTCAAAATATACTGGAAAGCCAGGCAATGATCTCGTCGCTGAGAAAAAGTGCTCCTTCTCTGTGGAACTTGCAAAACCGTTTTGCTAAGATCGTCAGCGAATATGATTAAATATTAGTACATCCATACACTCATTCTTTTATCAAACGGATTTGTAAAAAACGCGTATGAGGGATTATAATCCCAATGCTAATTATCCACGAGTCTTTCTCTTCATTAGAATTTAGTTGGAATAATATCATTATTTAGATTTAGCTTAGCTGAGAGTCATGATTATGGTTAAGTTGGGGGTTTCGAAATTATGCCGACCATTATGCCTGTTTTTACTCTTTTAATCAGGATGTTCGTTTTTCTGTTCTTAATAGACCTGCATCGATTGAAAATATATTAAAAGAACTTTATCTGTAAGGAGTGAAATGTATTTTTGAGATATCGCAGCATATTTGTAATAATATCAGTTTTCGTAATGAATGATCTAATAATATTAGTGAATTCTGTTTTTCAAAGCTCAAGACAAAGAGCATGTTTAGAAATTCATTGTCTGAAGAGAACTTGGAATTCTCTCTATATTGCTATCTATTGGAAAGGAATTGTTAGATGATTTGTATACAGAAGTAATTATTGACATACCATCTAGTAAACTCAACAGCTGACTAGATATCTAGTAAACTCAAGTATTTACTGAGTTCTGTACTTTTGAATTGTTAATCTTTTAAAATAAGAAGTATTCTTTAAAATTATTGAAATTGGTACATGGTTAGCTCTATAATTTCAGTTTGATTAAAAAATTATCAAATAACAGTACAGTTCCAAAATTACGGTAAGCTATACACTCACCAAAAATGATTTAAAATTCAATCATAAATATGTTTTTGTATTTCTTATTTTCAATAATATGTATAATACATGTATACTTTAATTAGTAATTTGACTAGCGAAGTGAGGTCCTGTTTTCACTGTACTGTAACGTCACGGTCGTTGGCCGCGGTTTGATGGCTGAGCAAATTCGAGGCGATTTCAGACAATGAGTAGTCTTTCCGAATTTTATTACAGCTAATTTATATACATGCATTTGTAATATACATTTTCTAGATTAGAATGCTTATGTACAAAAAATCAATAAAAATGACCTCGAAGGGAGGAACTGTAACTCTTGGTCGAGTATTTAATTAATTTCCCGAAACCAACCTGCACTGCGCTGGAAAATTCAATATAGTCCCGGAGTTCTATGTAAACTCCTACGAGATGAGCCTGAGGACCGGGTCTATCCGTAAATATTAGAACTCGCAATCCCTGATGGGAGTACTGCCGAGTCTCGATTCAAAGCAAACCTGACGCTCACCAGCGTAGGTGAAGTCCAACTCTCAACTCCCTCCGACAAACGAAATCCACCCATTTGATGTACTGATCCGGGTCTCCTCATTAGCAAGATGACATTCCTTTCCACCACCTGCAAAAAGTCCCACCATTATGTCTCCCTCGTTACAACTCTTCCTACAAAGGTAAATGCTACCCCTCGTCCATCAAATACACGCTTCTTTACTTTGAATTAACCAGTTCCATTCATGTAGGCGACATTGTCAATCAACGCTTTTTTAAGAACCCTGTGGTCCTGTCTGGTCTCCAGAAATTATCGTCGCGTCTGCGGACGCTTTTGGCGCCTCTGTGCCGCTAAGCTTTGTTAGAACACACCTACACAGAGAAGCATTGTCATTCCTTAGACGGTTGACACTAGTCAAAGAATGTTATGTTAAATCTCACCTGTTACAGCTCCTCCAAATCATAGTTGTTATTTGGCTACTTTGTTACAGTACTGTTTGAGTGAAAACAGTTTCTTTGTCAGTAATTTACTGACTTGTCTAATACAGTCTGTTGATTTGTAATTTGTTTTGTCACGACCAAACACGTTGTTCGATTTTCTTTGAATTTGGCATGAGTGTTCTTTGATGTCGGCTTAAACGACCGTATGTGTAAAGATTTTTATTTTTTTTATTCCGTTTCAAGATACTGGATGCTTAAATTGTTGCGTTTCATGTAATGTTAAGTGTTTTCCAACGACTGTAGAACGAAACTCTGTTCATAATGCCTCCAAAGATACCTCTAATAACAACAAATTACATCTCATTGTGATTTTGTTAATGTTGATAAAACCAGACTTTTAATTGTACTTTAATTAATAATGATAAAAGTAGAGACTTGCGCAAATAATTTGAATTCGAAAAATAAATGGCTAAACTTTTAAAGACTGAAATGAAAGCAGATTTTTTGTGTGGGGGGGGCGAGGTCTATTGTTCACAGAACTACTAGTATACATAACAGCTTTTTAGAGGATAACAATATATAATAATTTATATAGTATAACATGTCCATTTATTGATTTTAATTGATTATATTTATAATAAATAAAATTTAAAAATATATAGAGAGAAAAAGGATAATTTTTTATATGAGTGGGCCCCCATTGACCGCTGGCAACCGTTATTTTCAGACCCGGTCCGCTACTGCTGGCAAAAGCTACAAATTATGATACCCTGTTGTGGAGACATATTTTGTGGTGTAAAGTATTGCCCAGTATAATTAATTCCATAAGCTTGAACAACTGAATCATTACCTTGATCATTTGTAGTGCCTGAATGTGTAGAAGTAATTTGCATGTTTTGCACCTTATTGGTTAAATTCTCAATTTGATTCTTTAATTCCTCCAGTATTTTATTCTGACTATTTGATTCTTCCATTTGTGGAGAAGATGCAATATGCATTAAATTAAGACTTTGTTCAGTCAACACTATTTTTGCGCTTTTTCTACTAATTACGAAAAATTCTTTGTGTCCTCATGAATTAATTTTTGTTTCATTTTTAACGGAAGTGCATTGAATAACTGAATTGACTGAATCTGATTGAGTGCTGCAGCATCTTCTAGTAGATTATATGTTCTACTGGTCGAAACTTGTATGCGATGAGCTAAATTGCGAATTGATTCACCTGGCATAAGCTGAATGTTGTGAAGTTCTGCAGAATTTGACAGTGAGGTTGAATCATTTCTAAAAAATGCACGTAGTTGTGTGACGGCTTCGTCAAATGAGGTTTTATTTTTGCATGTGGGATTCGAGGCATACCAAGATAAAGCGGAACCCGCTAATTTTGACTTCAAAAAAAGGAAAGTCATTTCATCTGACCATTTGTTTATTTGTTTAAGGTCTGTGATTTGTTGAATAAACAACTCCAATTTATCCGGTTCCCCATTAAAATTTTCAATTTGAATACTAAAGGCAGCTTGCTGATCACCTGTGTTTAAAGCCATGATTGGGTTGTAGGGAGTACCACGTCTAGTTGTTGGCGGTGAGAAAATCACAAAGGCCATGCACACATGACATCAAAAATTTAATCAAAATCCCTGCTCTTATTCAAAAAACCCATGAAAAAAATACCCTTATCCACCTTATCAAGCAGAATTTTCTATTTGCATATACATTTTACTCATTTCAAACCTTTCAAAAATTTTAAGCAACAATGTTGCATATCTATCTCAACAAAATATATCAAATAATTAAATATCAAAGTAAATGCACAAAATATCAAGATTAATAATACACAGAAATATATTCAAATACATAATATTGCAAACCCAATGATTGTTAAAGTCCAATTTAATTTTTGTTCAAAATGGAACAATGTTGGACGGCTGGTCACGGGCACCAATTGTTATATTGTTTACTTGATGAATTGATATATAAACACATAAATTGTTAACTTGATATTATATATAATACTATATATACCTAAACTGTTATATTGTTTAATTGATATTATATAATACAATATATTAAAATACCTAAATATATAAAACTGTAGTTCAGTATATTCAAAAATTGTATTTGTTAAATTGATTTGTTCGAGTATATTTTAAATATCCTTTTTACCAAAAAATTTTTTAAAAAAGATGCCATGCATAAATATAAAAAAGAAGAGTGAATAATGTCAGACATGAATGCGATAAATTACTCCTGAAAAAAAAGAACTGAAATATTTATTTATATTGGTACATAAAAAAAACAGTCATTGACATTAGCTTATATATATCTAGACTACAGATTACCAGGGCCCCCTTTTTTTAAAAAACAAATCATGTTGATCAACATTCGCGAACATAATGTAGAAAAACACTCATTGAATTAACTTGGGAACTCAAAAGTCCGAGAGATCTTTTTAATATAGTCCTGAATTTTCCTCCATTTTTTTATCAAAAGGGGTAAGAATTGGATCCCATAAT
>BGPR01044215.1:651-12685 GCA_013235015.1 Araneus ventricosus | reverse complement strand
ATTATGGGATCCAATTCTTACCCCTTTTGATAAAAAAATGGAGGAAAATTCAGGACTATATTAAAAAGATCTCTCGGACTTTTGAGTTCCCAAGTTAATTCAATGAGTGTTTTTCTACATTATGTTCGCGAATGTTGATCAACATGATTTGTTTTTTAAAAAAAGGGGGCCCTGGTAATCTGTAGTCTAGATATATATAAGCTAATGTCAATGACTGTTTTTTTTATGTACCAATATAAATAAATATTTCAGTTCTTTTTTTTCAGGAGTAATTTATCGCATTCATGTCTGACATTATTCACTCTTCTTTTTTATATTTATGCATGGCATCTTTTTTAAAAAATTTTTTGGTAAAAAGGATATTTAAAATATACTCGAACAAATCAATTTAACAAATACAATTTTTGAATATACTGAACTACAGTTTTATATATTTAGGTATTTTAATATATTGTATTATATAATATCAATTAAACAATATAACAGTTTAGGTATATATAGTATTATATATAATATCAAGTTAACAATTTATGTGTTTATATATCAATTCATCAAGTAAACAATATAACAATTGGTGCCCGTGACCAGCCGTCCAACATTGTTCCATTTTGAACAAAAATTAAATTGGACTTTAACAATCATTGGGTTTGCAATATTATGTATTTGAATATATTTCTGTGTATTATTAATCTTGATATTTTGTGCATTTACTTTGATATTTAATTATTTGATATATTTTGTTGAGATAGATATGCAACATTGTTGCTTAAAATTTTTGAAAGGTTTGAAATGAGTAAAATGTATATGCAAATAGAAAATTCTGCTTGATAAGGTGGATAAGGGTATTTTTTTCATGGGTTTTTTGAATAAGAGCAGGGATTTTGATTAAATTTTTGATGTCATGTGTGCATGGCCTTTGTGATTTTCTCACCGCCAACAACTAGACGTGGTACTCCCTACAACCCAATCATGGCTTTAAACACAGGTGATCAGCAAGCTGCCTTTAGTATTCAAATTGAAAATTTTAATGGGGAACCGGATAAATTGGAGTTGTTTATTCAACAAATCACAGACCTTAAACAAATAAACAAATGGTCAGATGAAATGACTTT
Source organism: Araneus ventricosus (assembly GCA_013235015.1). Classification (NCBI taxonomy): domain Eukaryota; kingdom Metazoa; phylum Arthropoda; class Arachnida; order Araneae; family Araneidae; genus Araneus; species Araneus ventricosus. The sequence goes on along the minus strand of BGPR01044215.1, from coordinate 11,573 downwards.
CCTTTTTTTGAAGTCAAAATTAGCGGGTTCCGCTTTATCTTGGTATGCCTCGAATCCCACATGCAAAAATAAAACCTCATTTGACGAAGCCGTCACACAACTACGTGCATTTTTTAGAAATGATTCAACCTCACTGTCAAATTCTGCAGAACTTCACAACATTCAGCTTATGCCAGGTGAATCAATTCGCAATTTAGCTCATCGCATACAAGTTTCGACCAGTAGAACATATAATCTACTAGAAGATGCTGCAGCACTCAATCAGATTCAGTCAATTCAGTTATTCAATGCACTTCCGTTAAAAATGAAACAAAAATTAATTCATGAGGACACAAAGAATTTTTCGTAATTAGTAGAAAAAGCGCAAAAATAGTGTTGACTGAACAAAGTCTTAATTTAATGCATATTGCATCTTCTCCACAAATGGAAGAATCAAATAGTCAGAATAAAATACTGGAGGAATTAAAGAATCAAATTGAGAATTTAACCAATAAGGTGCAAAACATGCAAATTACTTCTACACATTCAGGCACTACAAATGATCAAGGTAATGATTCAGTTGTTCAAGCTTATGGAATTAATTATACTGGGCAATACTTTACACCACAAAATATGTCTCCACAACAGGGTATCATAATTTGTAGCTTTTGCCAGCAGTAGCGGACCGGGTCTGAAAATAACGGTTGCCAGCGGTCAATGGGGGCCCACTCATATAAAAAATTATCCTTTTTCTCTCTATATATTTTTAAATTTTATTTATTATAAATATAATCAATTAAAATCAATAAATGGACATGTTATACTATATAAATTATTATATATTGTTATCCTCTAAAAAGCTGTTATGTATACTAGTAGTTCTGTGAACAATAGACCTCGCCCCCCCCACACAAAAAATCTGCTTTCATTTCAGTCTTTAAAAGTTTAGCCATTTATTTTTCGAATTCAAATTATTTGCGCAAGTCTCTACTTTTATCATTATTAATTAAAGTACAATTAAAAGTCTGGTTTTATCAACATTAACAAAATCACAATGAGATGTAATTTGTTGTTATTAGAGGTATCTTTGGAGGCATTATGAACAGAGTTTCGTTCTACAGTCGTTGGAAAACACTTAACATTACATGAAACGCAACAATTTAAGCATCCAGTATCTTGAAACGGAATAAAAAAAATAAAAATCTTTACACATACGGTCGTTTAAGCCGACATCAAAGAACACTCATGCCAAATTCAAAGAAAATCGAACAACGTGTTTGGTCGTGACAAAACAAATTACAAATCAACAGACTGTATTAGACAAGTCAGTAAATTACTGACAAAGAAACTGTTTTCACTCAAACAGTACTGTAACAAAGTAGCCAAATAACAACTATGATTTGGAGGAGCTGTAACAGGTGAGATTTAACATAACATTCTTTGACTAGTGTCAACCGTCTAAGGAATGACAATGCTTCTCTGTGTAGGTGTGTTCTAACAAAGCTTAGCGGCACAGAGGCGCCAAAAGCGTCCGCAGACGCGACGATAATTTCTGGAGACCAGACAGGACCACAGGGTTCTTAAAAAAGCGTTGATTGACAATGTCGCCTACATGAATGGAACTGGTTAATTCAAAGTAAAGAAGCGTGTATTTGATGGACGAGGGGTAGCATTTACCTTTGTAGGAAGAGTTGTAACGAGGGAGACATAATGGTGGGACTTTTTGCAGGTGGTGGAAAGGAATGTCATCTTGCTAATGAGGAGACCCGGATCAGTACATCAAATGGGTGGATTTCGTTTGTCGGAGGGAGTTGAGAGTTGGACTTCACCTACGCTGGTGAGCGTCAGGTTTGCTTTGAATCGAGACTCGGCAGTACTCCCATCAGGGATTGCGAGTTCTAATATTTACGGATAGACCCGGTCCTCAGGCTCATCTCGTAGGAGTTTACATAGAACTCCGGGACTATATTGAATTTTCCAGCGCAGTGCAGGTTGGTTTCGGGAAATTAATTAAATACTCGACCAAGAGTTACAGTTCCTCCCTTCGAGGTCATTTTTATTGATTTTTTGTACATAAGCATTCTAATCTAGAAAATGTATATTACAAATGCATGTATATAAATTAGCTGTAATAAAATTCGGAAAGACTACTCATTGTCTGAAATCGCCTCGAATTTGCTCAGCCATCAAACCGCGGCCAACGACCGTGACGTTACAGTACAGTGAAAACAGGACCTCACTTCGCTAGTCAAATTACTAATTAAAGTATACATGTATTATACATATTATTGAAAATAAGAAATACAAAAACATATTTATGATTGAATTTTAAATCATTTTTGGTGAGTGTATAGCTTACCGTAATTTTGGAACTGTACTGTTATTTGATAATTTTTTAATCAAACTGAAATTATAGAGCTAACCATGTACCAATTTCAATAATTTTAAAGAATACTTCTTATTTTAAAAGATTAACAATTCAAAAGTACAGAACTCAGTAAATACTTGAGTTTACTAGATATCTAGTCAGCTGTTGAGTTTACTAGATGGTATGTCAATAATTACTTCTGTATACAAATCATCTAACAATTCCTTTCCAATAGATAGCAATATAGAGAGAATTCCAAGTTCTCTTCAGACAATGAATTTCTAAACATGCTCTTTGTCTTGAGCTTTGAAAAACAGAATTCACTAATATTATTAGATCATTCATTACGAAAACTGATATTATTACAAATATGCTGCGATATCTCAAAAATACATTTCACTCCTTACAGATAAAGTTCTTTTAATATATTTTCAATCGATGCAGGTCTATTAAGAACAGAAAAACGAACATCCTGATTAAAAGAGTAAAAACAGGCATAATGGTCGGCATAATTTCGAAACCCCCAACTTAACCATAATCATGACTCTCAGCTAAGCTAAATCTAAATAATGATATTATTCCAACTAAATTCTAATGAAGAGAAAGACTCGTGGATAATTAGCATTGGGATTATAATCCCTCATACGCGTTTTTTACAAATCCGTTTGATAAAAGAATGAGTGTATGGATGTACTAATATTTAATCATATTCGCTGACGATCTTAGCAAAACGGTTTTGCAAGTTCCACAGAGAAGGAGCACTTTTTCTCAGCGACGAGATCATTGCCTGGCTTTCCAGTATATTTTGACCCAGATGAGACTGACAAGACTTTGAATTCAGAAATTTAATTTTGGACATCCTACAAATTTGTATTTGATTTTAGTACTTTTTAATGTAGGGATGGTAGACGAACTCTCAGTGATGATTTTTATTTTGACTTCGTTCTTCAAGGTACACCCTGCCCTAAAATTAAATTCTAATAGTTCGCTCTACAAAGCAGGTTAAATGGGTTCAAACTAAAGCAAGGAATTGATAACAGCATAGAATATTATTTTTAAAGATAGACACCAAGAATTCAAAGTTGCCACCAAGTCTAATACCAATAAATTTCTCACCCACAGGGTTAAAATCAATTTCCCGAGTAAAATAACGAAAATATTATGGAAAAATGTTTGATTTTAAATTCTTTAGGTTAAATTTTTCTTATTCGGTTTTAGGGACAAAGCGTGAAGAAGAAATGTTGTCCATTAGTAGGGTATTTTTTTGTAAGAATGAGTGAGGGACGAAAATTCTTTTAATGATTATTAGTTTAGTGATTTGTAGTAATAATATTTTCGTAATTTGTCATTAAATTTATATCATTACAAAAATAATTTTTTGAATTTCTAAAATAATGAATAAATAATTCTTCTGAAATGAGTTTTGAAAGATATCACGGGAAAAACAACAAAATCTTGCCCAATTTTTAACAACTGAAATTTTAATTAACTACAGGACTTTGAAAAGTTGACAGTGATTCTCCTTTTGTTTTGAAGAGCACATGTGAAAAATTTCATAAAGTTTGGACAAAAACAGTAGATTTTTATAAAAGACGAACAATTCCTCTTCACATATAAAGAACTAAACTTTTGTACTAAAGCAATTTCAAACAAGACAGTTGAAAACAAGAAAATTATAAGTTATAGCTGCATTTTATTTTTTTAAGCAATAAAATCTAACACGAAGTACCATAGTGTTATTTCTATGTTTTATTTCTGATTATGCTTTTGTATGCAAATGTCAACAAATAATAAAAGAGAATGTATGTGTAGGTTGTTATCTGTCTGTTGATGTTCTACAGTTCGTTGAATCTAGAACCACCAAATTTGGTGCAAACATACTATAAGAGCGTAGGAATATGCATCAAGGAAAGTTTTTAAATTTTAATTAATTAAAAATTAAGCAAGAATTGGGAATTTTTTCAACTATAACTCAAAAAACATTATCACATAAAAATGATTTTTACACATTATTAAATTTCAAAATTTTTATCTTTCAATATGATGCCAGTTTAGTTGCTGTGCAATTTTTTCCTTAATTTTGCAATTTAAAAAAAATATTTTTAAGCATAATATTCAACAATACATCGAAATGTTGTAATGAAAGTCAATCAACTTTCATTGCTTCAAATCAATAAATCTTATATTTGTCTTCTGATAAAGAAGAAGCATGATATAAAATTTTATTTTCATCTTACGACATAAAAACTTTCTTCAATGCAATAAATTGCATTCCATTTCACCAGTTTTTTTAGGCCAATTTTTTTCTTTCCTCATTACTTCAAATAAATTTACTTTTTAGACATATTTACAATATTATTATGATGATTTAATTTTTAGCAATGATCTTAAAACTCATCATTCCTGTTACGAAAAGAAAGTTTCTCCTGGAGATTATATTATTCATTTTGTGTTTAATTAGGTTAAATATTCACTCTATAATTAGCTTAATAAAGTGTAATAAATGTAATTGAAATTGAATTATGTTTGACCAATAAAAAAAATAAATTCATTGACTCTCAAGATTCTTAGCCTTTTTTATCTGCTAAATGTAAAAACCTAAGTCATTAATTTCATCAGATGCGAAACATACTACATCAAAATTTAGTTCAAATATTAATACATTTCCTGTCCACTGTTTTTCAATTTTTTAACTAATTTATTTCTTAGTTTTTTGTAACAATTAATGGCTTCAGCTTACCAAAAATTAAATAAGTTGGTGAATTTAAAGTTGGCTGGCATAATTTAATCCATACAGTTAATAAGATGAATTATTCAGCTATTCGCCGAAGGCTGTCAGTATTTAATACTAGAAAAGCAATGTAAAGATAGATGTAAAGATAGGGAAAATTTGAGTTCGCCTTCTCTAAGTCTTTTTTTTTCTTTCCCTTTTGTAAGATATGCTGTGCATGTTCTACTCTCTCTTCGTTGACTGAAAACACTGCTCTTCTCACACCCCAATTATTTGTCAGGAAAGAAAGGGCCCTATACCGTGTTTACAACCTTGTTAAGATAACCAAAGAAGCACTCCCATAGACCCCCCACCCCCAAGGAAAAGGCGAGTGTCTCCTTTTCACCGATGTCATTTTGTCAAATTACATGATTCCCCTCCCCTGGTTTCAGCGGTCCGAAGTAGACTATTTTCTTTGTTCGCTTGTCCGTCAGTTTTACTACTGTAAAAAGCATCAACAACAAAAAAGAATGTTATTTAGACATTTCCAAGGACTGCAGCCTTCCTGCTCAGAGGGGTCACTCTTCCGTCTTGCCGGGGGTGATATGAGTGGTCATTACGTCCCGACTTTGCACAGAAAGAAAAGGTTGTGTAAGGAACATAAAACTACTTACTATTTTGTTTGCTTTAGAAAAGACGCAGGAATTTCTCTAGAAAAAAATTCTTCCCTTTCTCTCTCTTTCTCATACATATATCTTGGGGGCCCACTTGCCATAGGGCAAGCTGGCAACCTGGCCAGTCCGCCACTGTTTGCCAGAAGCGTAATCGCACAATGTCTCAGTGTTTTCAATTCAAAAGACATTTGAGGGATATTAATTATTCCGATAATGGAAACAGAGATTTCCAACAAGATTTTCCGTATAGGGCCGGTCAAAATTATAGACAGCAAAATATGAGATGTCCTCAACAGAATTTTAGATCAACCAGACCCGAAAATAATGGATTTCAGCACACATTTAGGCCAACATACAGACCTCTCAATTCTGTTCGTGCTCCGTACACTTTCAGGCCACACAATTATTTTGGACCTTCGACGTCACAAAACTTTCGACCACAACAAAATTTAAACTTCAGGAGGGGCTGCTAAATGGTGGCGGAGCAACCTCTTCTCGACCACAGGCCACTAATTTTGATAAAACTAATGCATGCAGTAGTAAAAGGGTTGAGAATGTTCAGAATATTGAAAATTATGAGAGCAGTAATCATAAAAATATTAATGAGAGAGCAACACAGAATGTGAATGAAAGAAAAAGTTTGCACATAAACAATGTTTATGATGAGAACGTTTTACCCACAATAAAAGTTAAATTTGGGAATAATTATTATGTTATGCTAATTGACAGCGGTAGTTCTGTTTCTCTTTTGACAATGTCTGCATATAATGACATTAAGTGTGATACCAAAACACGACTACTATCTCGGAACGTAATGATTCACACTGCTAATTCTCAACTTTCATTTTCATGTTGTTCGGAAATTTCCTTTAAAATTGACCAGCACCACTTTAAAAATCCTTTTTATGTTGAGAATTTTAAGCAAAGTACATTTGCAGGTATCTTGGGATATGACTTCTTATCAAAAAATAATGTCATTATTGACACGAAAAATGGTTGTGCAAAGTTTGACAATTTTCAGGCAAAATGTATTTCTCCAGACTGTTATCCTAAAGTGACCAATTGTCACACAATCATTGATAATACTGTCATAATTCAGTCAAAAATGATTTTACAACCGCAAGAATCATTCATTGTTAAATTATGCCTAAAAGACACAAGAGAAAATATTTCGGAAATTTTCTTTCAGTCTACTATTTCTTCGCATGATATTGAAATTCACCCTGCATTGCACACGGTCAAAAATTCATGTTTTCCTACAGTTATACGTAATCTTGGTAATACGACAATTCACTTTAATAAAGGACAGGTTTTTGGTGAAGCCACCCCATCATTTCTGTTAAAAACAAATGAAAATACAAATGATAACATTGAAATAGAAAATATCTGTGGAAGCCCTAACAATAACACACCTATGTGCAATCTCATTACACCTTCTGAGGATATTTTAAAAGGAGAAAAGATGAACTTTCTGAAACAGACTTTAAGTTAGAACGTTTAACTTCTGATCAAAAACAACTGCTTTTGGAAACACTTCTAGATAGATCAGCAGCTTTCTCTAAGTCACTAAAAACAATTGGCTGTACTGATAGGGTTACCCCCACATTCAATTTTCGATCTCATAACCCAATTAAAACTTTGCCTTTTGAAATTCCTCATGCCATTCAAGGCACGATTAAAGAGGAACTTAATGAACTAATTGAAGCAGGACTCATTCATAGGAATATTTCACAATGGTCATCACCTATGGTGCTTGTGAAAAAGAAACAAAACCCAACAAATCTACATAAACCACCCTCATATAGAATGGCCTTGGACCTATGATTGTTAAATACTATTTTGGAAAATTCTTCTTATCCTTTGCCAAAAATTCCTACTTTGAAAAATGAAATTTCAAAATATCCATTTTACAAGACCATTGATTTTTGTAAAGCTTATTGGCAAATTTCACTTCCTGAGGAAATGCAAGATGTATTAACATTTACGACGCCGTTTGGCACATTTGCCAATAGAAGACTTGTTTTCGGCCTAAAAACAGCCGCAAGTATTTTTCAAGAATTAGTAGATTTGTTAATTGATGAACTTAAACTTAGTTGCACAATAGGTATATATGCATATCAAGATGACATTGTTATTGGGGCTCACTCGTTTCAAGAAATGTACAACAAAATTCGATCTGTACTTGACATTTTAATCAAATACAACCTCACATTATCTCCAGAAAAATGTGTTTTCTTCAAATCAACTATTGATTATCTTGGTTTTAATATCTCTCACAACAAAATTCAGCCAATCACTTCAAATATTTTGAAAATTACTAGCTTTCAACCACCACGTGCTGTTAAACAAGCAAGACGTTTTCTTGGTCCATGTGGTTTTTTATAGATCTTTGATTCCTGGTTTTGCTGAACTGACAGAATGTCTCACTCAATTAACTAGGAAAAATGTTCCATTTCAATGGACCTCCACTCATCAAAAGGCATTCAAAAGACTCCAGGATGTATTTTTCACTAAACCTTTTGTTAGATTACCCTATTGGGATAAACCGTTTGTTTTAAACACAGATGCGTCAGGTCAAGCAATTTCTGGTATTTTATTGCAAGAGCATGAGGGCAAATTGCATCCCATTTAATATTACAGTAAGACTCTATCAAACTCAGTGAGAAATTATCCTGCTATAAATTGGATTTATTCGCGATATATCAATCAGTTCACGCATTCAAAACATATTTATACAACACTAACTTTAAAATTCTAACCGACAGTAAACCACTGCTACACTACCAAAAAATTGCGTCTTCTACTGACATTGTTTCACGATGGTTACTGTATTGATCTGAATTTCAATTTACCTGTGAACATATTCCAGGCAAGGAAAATACTTTGGCTGATTTCTTGTCCAGATTTCCTGCTAACCGAACAGAAATTTCCAACACCCCACAAGATGAACAAGAATTGATTTTACCAGTTATCGAAACACATTGCAACACAATAAATGCAACTTCGGACACTTCATTAGAAATTTCAACCAGTACTTGGTTAAAAGACAGGCGGATGACACACAAACAAATGAAATAATTCAGTTACTAAAAAATCCAACTCTTAAGGATTCAAATAATATTCGTGGTTTTTACATTGACCCTACAACACACATTTTGATATTTAAATCTCACAGGAAGTCACAAGCAGAAATAATTGTTGTACCAAAATCACTGCAACACAAAGCTTTGGATATTTGTCATATTTCTCACACTGGTCTAGATAAAGCATATCAAATTGTTAGCAACAGATATTATTGGAAAGGTGTATACATAGACACAAAAAATTTTGTTCTTAGCTGTGAACAGTGCATCAAAAATAAATCTTTTACACCTAAGCACGCACCACCACAATCTAACAGAATACCTACAAGACCGGGTGATTATATATCAGTTGACATAAAAGGTCCACTTCCAAATTCGGGTTATGTTCTCACGGTTCTAGATCATTTTTCTAAACATATTGTATTATATTCTCTGAAGAATATTACAGCAGAAACAGTTTCCAAACATATCTTAAATTACATTTCAATTCATGGCAGACCCAGCCAAATTTTGAGTAATAGGGATTTACAATTCACATCAGAGGTATTTTCTTTAATTAATAAAACACTCGGCATAAAATTAAGTCACACGTCACCCTTTCATCCCCAAACGAACTGACGAAATGAACGTTTGAATCCTGCCATTGAATCAAGTATTCTCACTCTTCAAGAGAGAGGTGTTAACCTTCAGAATGCATTATTAATTCACCAGAATATTTATAATGGATTAATTCATCCTTCAACTGGATACACACCAAATCTTTTGCATTTCGGTCGAAATCTCCCTTTAATTTTCGACACATTTGATAATAACTCAGAACCTCTATTTTTGGATTAGCTCATTATATACAGGACCTGTTACAACAATTAAATACAGCTTATGAGTTTGCATATTTCACACTCACCAGAAAACAGGTAGAACAGAACAATAGATTAGCAAAAATTAACGTCCAAGGGCATTACACGTTGGTGATATTGTTTATCTGAAATCAAAGGGTGCTTTTAAAACAAGATTTGAAGGACCTTCTACAATTATAGCAAAGAAAGGAGAAGTTAATTACATAATTCAGGCACTTGATAATAAATCCGCTGTGCATGTCGATAGGTTGAGATATTCTCCTGGTAGAAAATCCCATCTAATTTCTCATGACACTGCCCCAAATGAGTCAAAAACACGCTATTTTCTACGAAGTTCAACACATCAAATTTAAACAATTATGTTGAGTTTGTTTCTCTTGACTTGTTCTCTTTACAATGAATATATGCTGGCGTATACTCTTCGCAGGTTGGTAGTTCCTGTTTGTTTTGAGAATTTAGTCACGTGACAACTATGATGTATTTGTTTGATTTGTATATACCGTAAAAAAAAAATCCCCTTTCATTAAGAATTTTTTTCCTTCGATTTTTGAATTTTTGAGAATTTCTATGTCAATTTTTTTTTATCGTATGCTTAGATCATAATTGTGGTCGGTGGAAGAGAGGAGTTTGGCCTACCACATATTCTTTTTTCATTATTTTTTACAAATAAACAAAGGAATATACATTCAATTACATGACACAGTTAACGAAAGTGAAGTACAGTTATTCACACATTAGTTTATCTTTTCACAAAAACATGATTGTTTTTTTGGAAGGTAGTAAATATTGAAGAGATCTTTGACATGGGACAAACAGTTTTTAATATACGTTAAATTTGTTAGGGTTTCGTATCATGATTGAGACTTGTTGTATTTTGAGGTTGTTTGAAAGTATTCGATTTATCATATTTTATTTTTGTAGTGATTCACCATTAAGGCCAGGGATTAAACTGAGTATTTCAGAGGTTACTTGATGAATTTTCTGTCTTTTTGTTTAGAACAAATACAACATATACATGTGAATAAGCTGCTTGCTTCAAATTTAAGTCGTATATCTATATGTCAGGAATGTACTATTGTATTCTTTAATTTTATTATATGAGTATTTTATATCTTTGTCAAAAAATGATCTGTGTTTATCATATATTTTGAGAAACATCTCATTACAGATATACGCAATTATGTATCGGGGAACAATTTGGGTGTACTTTGGCTGATTAATTGCCAAAACAAATTATTTGTTTAAATGTTT
>BGPR01044214.1:1362-12685 GCA_013235015.1 Araneus ventricosus | reverse complement strand
GAATTAAAACGACTCATTTTTCCTCATTTAAGATCAGTTAATTTTTGACTCAATCTCTCAGGTTGATCTTACCATTCAAACAGCATATCCCATGGTTCTCTATGCAAAACCTATTATCCATTCTGGGCGCATCAACGCATTAGACCACCATGCACGCCAATATGTCAAGATTGACCAGAAAGCAAGAAAAATAAATCCCTGCCGTGCCTTTCTACCGACCGTCTTTATATCATTTAAAAGTTTCCTTTGTTTATTTGGTTGTTCCCAGCGTTTCTTTCCATTACAGACGAAAAAGAAAGGCTTGAAACAAAAGCCTGAGTAGTATTTATGGTCCAGATTCTACAGAACATGACTTGGGAATGCAAAGGACGAGTCGATTACTGATAAGGGTAAGATGCATTGCCTTACCTTCTGCTGACAAGCTAGTAAGGTTCCTTTCTGTAGTTTTTTTTCCTTTGCGCTTTCTTAGAAGGTGGGGCAGTGAAAAAAGGGTAAGAAAATTTAATACTCTTGTTGTTGGTTTAGAAATTTATGGTGGATCTTGAAGCAGATTCCTTTTTTCTTATGGGGGAAGTATGCAGAATTTTTAATTTTTCTTCAAGAAAGCGTTCAGGTATTTTGTTTACAATCTTGCAAGTGACAACAATGTATGTTTTGAGTCAAAAATGTGACTGGTGTGGCGATTTTTTTCTCCCTTTCTGAAAGTAGTCCTTTGTTTCTTTTTTTTCCGGACTTTTGGAATGTTTGCAAATTATTTGCTTCATTTTATTTTTGGTATCTTAGTATTAATATTTTTATTTTCTCGAGGGTATACAAAGAGGAAGAATTGTAATCATCCATAAATTTGGCCTTGAGATTTTGACAAATCAACATTATTTAGACTCTCCTGAGTCCAAAAAACACATTTTTGGCATTATAATATCTGTTGGTCTGTCTGATTCACAGTAACAAAATAAAATAAAATAATTTAAGGTATAAGCTTTTATTCAAGCGAAAAAATGAACACAAAAGTTGAAAATAATTTTTCTGATTACAATAAAAGGCATGTTTCGAATAAAAGTGTGGGTGCCTTATATAGCATTTTATATTTTATGTATATTTTCTTAAACAAATGGAATATTCCTAGAAGGTAAAGGCCCCCACGCTTTTATTCGAAGCGTGCATTTTATTGTAATCAGAAAAATTATTTTCAACTTTTGCGTTCATTTTTTCGCATGAATAAAAACTTATACCTTATTTTTTTTATTTATTTTATTTTCTACTGTTTAGTGACTGCTGACACGAATACACAAGACATGTTAGGCTGTTAGGCATACTAAACCAAATTCAATTATTGAATTCTCCAATATAAAACACATATTAAAATTATTATATACATATGTACAATTACATTTTAAAATGAGTTAATGACATTAACTTTCTGAAATATAAATCCGTAATATATTACATGATAACTCATAATTATTATCAACGATGTAATAGAAAAAAAGAGAATCGATCCACACAATTTTCTCTTTTTGCTTTGAGTGCGGAACGTTTGGCGCACACGGAGTAAAAAAGAATCTGGTTGTTGCCGAATTCTAATAGAAAGTAAACCCAAGACGCGTAGAAACACGAGCTATTACGTCATTCATCGGTTCAGCGCCGGAAGTATAGCGTATTCTCTGTTAGCTTCGTGGTGTTTTTACGACCCTACGTAACGTGAGGTTACCACCTTCCGTGCTTTATCGCCCAAATATATGGCTAAAATTTTAACATCATTTTGTTAGGTTTAAAATAGGTATAGATTGCAATTTTTTTGCATAATATTGTATTGTCTCCGGAAACCCACCACTGTGCTAAATTTCAAAGTTGTAGGTTGATTGGAAGTGGGTAAAAAATCGATCTCAAGATTTGAGGACACGACAGTCAAGTTGAATAATAGCTTATAAAAATGGCAAATCGATAGACGGATAAAATTTGGTATGCGATCCCTACTGATCCACTTACATCTTATTTGTAGATTTCTATCAAAATTTGGACAGAAATCCGTCACGTGAAGACTATCTGTCTGCCCTTTAGTTTGCATTAAACTGGTGTTAAAACGTGAGAAATAGAGAATGAAATTTGCAGAGATAATTTTATTACTAAATTCATAGCTCTGTTTAAAATTTTGGAGACGACCGAAAAAATACAGCAAATTAGTTTATTACTAAATTGTAGCTCTGTTTAAATTTTAGGAGACCTGGAGAAATACAGCAAATTAGTTCGTTACCACAAATTGTAGCTCTGTTTTAAAATTTTGGAAGAACCCGGCACGAATACAAGCAAATTAGTTCGTTACCAAATTGTAGTCTGTTTAAAATTTTGGAGCGAACCCGGCAACGAAATACAGCAAAGTAGTTCGTTACTAAACTGTAGCTCTGTTTAAAATTTTGGAGCGAATCCGGCAACAAGTAACAAATTGGTTCATTACTGGGTGTAGCTCTGTTTAAAATTTTGGAGCGAATCCGGCAACGAAATACAGCAAATTAGTTCGTTACCAAATTGTAGCTCTGTTTAAAATTTCGGAGCGAACCCGGCAACGAAATGCAACAAATTAGTTCGTTACCAAACTGTAGCTCTGTTTAAAATTTTGGAGCGAATCCGGCAACGAAATACAGTAAAGTACCGTTTATACGTTTCTCATTTATACGTCGTTTCATCACAGTCTGATTCATTGTTATGATAAAGTACTTCGTTTATACGACACAAAGCTCCGGTTATACGTCGTTCTCCCCGTTCTAAAATGTGAAACATTCCTCCTTTCTAATATGTAAACTGTGATCAAGATATCATAACTACGAAATGATTAACAATTGCTGAATTAATAGAAGACAAATTATCTGGTGCCAATTTAGACAACGATGAAAATGAAGAAGTTGTTCCACCTTTAACGACGCAATAGACTCCATTGAAAATCTTCGAACTTATTTCTTTTTTGTCAAAAGAATATTGAAAAAACATTCAATTAACTTAATTCGATTCATAATAGTGTGCTTAATAACCACAGAAAATCAGCCCGTCAGGGAACGTTTAAAGATTTTTTTTATTAAACGTCTACCTGCATCCACAAAAATCGTATAAGGTATATATAATTAGTAATAATGATACGCAATAAAGATTTTTTTTTCTAACTTTTATGTTAAATATTTAATTGATTTCCATACATTGTAGGGATGGGAAAAACCTACCGGGTTTTTTTTTTTTTTTTTTTGGGTTAACCTGTTTTTTTTCTGTTTTTTTTTCGTCACGGTTATAAAGGGTTATTTTTTAAAAACCAATTAACGGATAAAAAACGGATATGAAGATATGTTCGATTAGACTAAAGTTTACCAAGTTATGAAGCTTTGAATTTCATCATCTGAAGCCAGTCACCGACAACCGCATCCTCGTGGCGTCTGTTTGTTGGCGGATTACTGAAAGAGTCTTTATGAACAGATAAATATTGGGTACTAGATTGATATCTTGTAAAAACAATATTAATAAAAAATTTTATCTACAAACGGCGTTTGTTTTTTCATAAAAAACAAACCGAAAACCAATTATTTCAAAAACCGGTTATTTTGAACGTTTATAACCGCCATGTTAAACCGGAGGTGGAAAAAACCTGAATAACCCAAAAACGGTTATTTTGAGCGTTTATAACCGCCATGTTAAACCGGAGGTGGAAAAAACCTGAAAAACCGAAAACCGGTTATTTTGAGCGTTTATAACCGCCATGTTAAACCGGAAGTGGAAAAAACCTGAATAACCGAAAGCCGGTTATTTTGAGCGTTTATAACCGCCATGTTAAACCGGAGGTGGAAAAACTTGAATAACCGAAAACCGGTTATTTTCGCAATAACCGCCATCCCTAATACAATGTAGTACTATCTTTTTTAAAAAAATTAATTAATACTTTTTAATAAATTTGTACTAGTGGCATTAAATTTGTAATAATCAAAGTTGTTAAAAAAATATCGTTTATACGTCTTTTCATTTATGCACTAGTCCCTTGAAAGACGTATAAGCGGTACTTTACTGTATTCGACACAAGTATGATATTTTATGCACTGTATCATTTCTTCTTCCTTTCTTTCCTCATATATGATACAAAACCCCGTAGCCTTAGTTTTTGTACTCATTGAACCAACATTCGATATCTTTGAAGTCCCTTTATTTATTTATTTTTTGTTTATTTTCGCTTTTTTCAATACCAATTTAAAAATGATACTATCTATTATAATTGCTTTTTGGGCTATTCTATTTCAGGAAATTGTTTAATGTACAATCTAAGTAACTTTTATAGTTACACACACACATACACAAATGTACCTATTGTATAGCAACGGATTCGGAAACCTTCCTCGGTTTTGCGTATGCGCCGGCCGGAGTTATTTTCATCAAAATAGGCGGAAAGTGAAGAATGGAAGGGTGATGTTTACATTTTACTGAGCGTGAGCTAAGAAAGAACTCCGGAAATGCGCTCATATGATTCATTGCCTGACACCCCTTTCCTGTGTAGAATCGTCCAAAAGTGGTAGTCTCGGAATCTGTTGCTGAACAGTATGTCTATTTTTATGCAAAAAATAACCGTATTTATCAGTGTCACACAGTTTTATAGGTCTTTTTGAGACTGATATATTGAGCTAACTTAGACTTTTATCCCAAGTGATTGAAATGACCTTTATTGATAGGAACAGAATTAGAAATGCTTGCACACAAACTGTTTGAGCACTGAGTAATTTATTTTACGACTTTTATTGGGAGTGAGTAAATTGATAGGCAGGTATTCGCTCCACGCATTACCTTCATTTTTCAGGCAATAAAATAAAATCATTCAGTAAATCAAGTATTTAAATTATTTCTTACTTTCATGCCTTGCATTCGTAAAACAGATAAATCTTCGTGATATAAAGAAATTTGTGGTATCTAGTTCTTTATCGTTATACTGATTTGAAAGTATCAAAATTCAGATGTTCATATTTATATGTTATAGAAATATAAATATTTTGTTAATATTTTTATGACTTTTATTCATCGTATTCTATTCAAAATTTATTTACTGATTTCAAAATCCTTTTCATTTTTTTCACATATATTCCAAAACACTTTTTACATTGAATTTTAAATTATCTATCATTTCAGCATAATTTGGATTATAACCCGTTCTATAAAAGTTTAGTTTAGTTATATTAACGTCCCGTTTCTGAAGCAACACGAGGGCTATTTTGGGATGACCCTCGGTCAGATGACGAGGACGACACCAGAACTGGCACCTCTCTCTCCAAACTTCTGCGCCACACCAGCGGGAGGGCGTTTGGTCACTATGTATGATTCGGCGTGCAACAGGCCCCATACGCGGCGGATCTTCGGTGGGATCGGGTTTCGAGACTGGAGCCCTCCGCCCCAAAGCCCAGACCTTACCACTAGGCCACCGCGGCCTCCGTTCTATAAAAAGTAAAGTAATGAGACGCTTCGAAATAATTAGCTGATAATCATCTGTTCATGTTTCATATATATAAACAAAAGTGAAAATTCATAAACAGTTTGTACGCTATAAAGATCCAAACTACTGAACATGAGGAATATGTTGGCGAAGATTCCGTGACAATTAAGTAAATAGATAACTTTTTATTAATTTAAAACTATATTTCCATATATAGAAAAGATTATTTTTCCTGTATTGCTAACATTTATATTGATTAACAATAATAGAGATATTTTTATTTATTTGCTATCCGCCTTCGACGACCAGAGTGTTCGCAGGGAATATAGTTTCAGTTGAATCTCATATGCATAATTTGATATTCATGGTTTCCCTGACAAAGACATTTTAAACTGTGATAGGCATTTAACCCATGCTCTTTTAGTGGCCTTGCACCTGTTCTGTTCATTGCCTAAATGAACATCCCTAACGGAGTCAAGTAGCTGTCCTTGCCATGCGACATCTAATTGCACCCTGTTGGCGCCGACTTCATTTTCTTATTCCTCATGCAAAATTTTTTAATTTATATTTTATTAAAATTTCATTTCAAATTTTGCGCAGCACATTTTACGTCCAGCATCATGTTAACTGGATTAAAACATGCTGACAAAAAGAATTAAAGCACCTTTCAGCGTATTGAAGGTATTTCGTAATATATTAAAAGATTTTGTTTACAGATATCACAAAAGAATTGATGGAATCTATGCTAATAATAAAGGAGAATGTGTGTCTGTGTGTGTGTTGGCGCTCTACACGGCAGATAACTGGAGTTAGAGCTACAAAATTTGGCACAAACATACTTTGAAGGGTGGGAATGTGCACCTCGGAGCCCCTTTTTTTTAATTCGAATTATTTTAAAATTAAGCGAAATTTTGGGATTTTCCCATAATAACTTTCAAAAATATTTTAGCACAACAATCATTTTTACACCATCTGAAAGGGACAAAATTACCTTTTCAATTATATGAATTACGTTGCTGAACAATTTTTTCTCTAATTTTGATGAGTTTTTAAAAATATTTTTGCGCATAATTTACAACAATACTTTTTATTGTTGCAACGCAATTCAAACCGTTTTCATTATTTAAACAAATATTTATTTAGGTAGTTCTCTTGCATTGTTGAAAGCAAAGGCAATACACTAATTAATTTTCCTTCTCCTTTTTTTATTTCACCAGTTTTTCTGGAAATCTGTAAACAAAGTCCTGTAAGATAGTAAATATGTCAGGAAATGTATCCATTAAGCTGAATGATTATGGTTGCTATGTTTTAATTCTTTTTATTAGCATATGTGCCCCGTCATTTTTATGCTGAAATCAAATATAAGTTTTTCATGAGGAATAAGAAAGTGAAATTGGCACCGACAGCTTACAATTAGATGCTACATGGCACGAACAGTTTCTTGACTCCTTTCCCAGGTAGCACATAATATTGTCTAATATTATAAAATTCGAGAAAGCAATATTGTATAATATTTTTCCCAATATTGCAACAGTGTAAAATGTAAGACTTTTTCAATACTGTACAATGTTTTCTTCATAATATTGGATAATCATGTTGACAATAAACACAACATGTGCAAGGCTAATATAAAAATACAGGTTAAATGCCTATCACAATTTGAAGCTTAAAATTACTTTGTTAAGGGAACCATAAATATCAAATTATACATAAGGGATTCAATTGAAATTATATTCCCGGCGAACAAGATGGTCGCCGAAGGCGACTGGTAAAGGAATGAAGTCAATTCCTTAGCTTTCAATAATGGAAGAGAAATACGCAATTAAGTATTTGTTTCAGCAATGGAAGTGGTTTGAATTTCATTGCAACAATGAAAAGTATTGGTGCAAATTATGCCTGAAAATATTTTTAAAAATTTATCAAAAGTAGAGAAAAATTGTACAGCAATTTAATTGATGTCTTCGAAAAGGTAATTATTTGCATTTTCGGATGGTGTAAAAATGATTTTTTCTGCTGTAGCATGTTCGTAAGTTATTAAGGAAAAATGTTAAAATTTTGCATAATTTTTAATTAATATTCTAATTAAAATTTCAATTAAAAGGGTTCCGAGGTGCACATTTCCTTCCTCCAAAGTGTGCTTGTATCAAATTTCGTAGATATAGGTGCAGCGGTCTGCCCAGTATAGCGCCAACACACACACATTCTCCTTTATTAGTATTAGAGATTATACAGCGTTGTAACTTGCTACACGTACAATCTTAGCCAGATATTTTGAAAAATTTTATATAATTGCCTCCTAATAGCCACCCGGGATGCGTAATTAAATTTTGTATCATTCTTTAAAAATTATTAATTACGTAGAGAAAAAATTAGTTTTCGGCGGTTTTTAAATATCGTTTGTTAAAGATTGTAATTTTAATCAACATTAAAAATTGTTTGATGCAATTCATATTCTCATTTTAATTAAAAATAAAGTTGCAGACGATAAGACTGTATGGACGAGTTTTCTGTTTAGTTGACTTACAATAAAAACCTTGACTTTATTTGCATTACTTTTGAACTTCCGCTTTGAAGATTCCATTACACCGGAAGGGGGAACTTCAGCGTTTTTTAATCGATTTAAGATGCTTCAGAATGAAAAATGAACAATAATGTTTTTTAAAAAATTCTAGGACATTTTGCTTTTTTCATTATTTGCAATCGAAGTTCACCTCCGAGATTTGGCGGGAAAAACGATCCATTCTGGCGCGAAACGGATCTGACGTCATCTCTGCCCAAACAGCAGCAAGCTTACGATTATTTCCCGTTCGCTCGTTATAAAAGTTTTGCTTTTTTTCTATATTTTCTGACTATCGCATCAGATAAAATAATGTCGAAAAGATACAAGTATTGTATTGTTCCTAAATGTGTTAATACAACTATAACGTAAAAAATTCCAGGAAACTCGTCCATATAATTATAAGACGATAACGAAATTGTGTTACTAATACCCAGATCCGTTTCTCGGAAACGCTCTTGTGTCACCAACAATAAAACTCGCGCCATAGCACTGCGAGACATTAAATAGCCTTATTTAATTGTTAGAGCACCTAAATTTCAGTTATTTTAAATTTTAAAAAAGTAATTGTCGTTCTAATTTCAAATTTAATAGCTCTAAAATAGTGAAATGAAATTTTCTATCGATTGATATAAAATTTATCTCGCTACGATCAATAGTTCCCGAGAAATTTTAAATTATATTAATCATAGATTTCAAATTAATTTACGTTTTGTAATAGAAAATAGTAAATTACGTCAATGGTATCTCATGCGCGTGATATAGTTTGGACGCCATGATGCATCTGATTATTTATTGCAATCGTGATGATATAATTTGATAATATTTTTTGGCAACGTCTGACAAGCAGAGAAATGCTTTGCTTTGATTAGTATTTCGGAAAGAATTCCTTTGAAATTTTAATTTTTGACTTACTTTTGACCAGCTGAGAATTTCATGGTTATTGAATTATAATATTGTTTACCAAAAGATTTTTTGAATAAAGAAATATGTAAACAAAAAAAATTTCCTATCATAAAACATATGTTTATTTTATTTGCTTTCAATCAATGTTAAACATTTCTCTCGCATATATATCTACTAGCAGTACGCGCACGGCGTTGCCCGTGGAATCAGGACTTCAAAAAACGCCCACAATGACATGAAAAAGTTTTGAAAACAAAATCAAAACAAAAGATACACATTATTGATTTTCCCGCTTATTTTTTTTTTTCGCGATAAACAATATTAAAAAATTGCAACGTGAAAATTATTATACTGCAAGCAAAGTATGCGAGATGAATAAATGCGTTAAGTTACTGCCGAAAATAATAATCAGTCACTCAATTCAAGGTTATGACGTCACCTCCCCTTCAACCAATCACATAGCTATCTGCGTTCCGAAGTGCCGTGCCGCGCGCCGAACTCTCTCCAGAAAAATAACTCTCAACCGCCCAGAAATAAATTAATTAAAAAAAAACTTGAAAAGATATTTTAACCGTTGTTGTTTTAAATCCGACACAACCGTTCTACCTATATGCTGAAAAAAATTGAAAATAATAGTGTTATTAGAAAGTCGGATGCAACAAATTTAAAATCAAAAGTAACATCTTGAAGCCAAAACTGGGTATTTTTAAAAAATTTCTCAAAATTCAGTAAATTGCGTTAGGAATTCAAAACTAACTTCATTAGAACGGAAATCGCGTGCTCTTTCCGATGGTCTATCTATTTTTGTCGTACAATTATTTGAAACCATTCTATTGAGAAATTAGTGCGAAAAATCAACCAAAACAACACAAAACATTAAATAAAAAAATTTCTAGATTAAAATTTAAAATTTCGGCTTCGAGGTGCATTCAGTCACCATTACGACTACCTGTGTGCCAAATTTCATGGCTGTAAGTGCGATAGATTCGTCTGGACATCGCAGACAAACACACACGCACGCACGCACACAAACATTGCCTTTTATAATAAGTACTAGCAGAACGCGCACGGCGTTGCCCGTGGAATCAGGACTTCAAAAACATGAAAAAAAAAATCGCCCACAATGACACGAAAAAGTTTTGAAACAAAATCAAAACAAAAGATACACATTGATTTTCCCGCGATAATGACATGTAGAAAAGCAGTACAGAGTACGTTATTCCAAAACAATAATAAAAAAAAAATTGCAACGTGAAAATCTTTAATATACAGCAATGGTGTATCTAAGTTATGCTGATGTAATACAGTCTCAAACCACAATACCGTGACGTTTCAAGGTCACGACAGTACCCCCTTCGTCACCCCCCTGGAGCTTGCGTGAAAAGCTATGGCACATTTTACGCAGATGGTAAAGAAACTCTTTTAGCTCATCACGAAAAAAATTCTCTCATAATTCAGCAAAGCCAACTTATCACCCATGTCAGAATCTTCCAGCACTGCTTAATTTACGACTAAACCCTTGCGTCCAACGAAATGATTTCAAATTATTCCTAGCAAAACATGCTAAAAATTGAGGAGAGAATAATTCCAACAGATGGCGCTAGCCGTAGCCAGGGAGAAACTCACCGTTCCGGAGAAAGAACTTCATTCGAAAAGAATTTTTTTAACCCTTTAAGAAAAAAAATTATTAAGAACGAACGGACAAAGATATTTTAACCGTTCTTGTTTTAAATGAGAGATAAATACCTCTGTTGTTACCATAAAAAAACTGAAAATCATAGGTTTATTAGAACGTTGGATGCGATGGAAAAAACATTGACAGTTAAAAATATAAGGAGAAAGTGACAATTTTTAAAAAAATTCTCAAAATTCAGTAAATTACGTTAGAAATTCAAAACTAACTTCATTAGAACGGAAATCGCGTGCTCTTTCCGATGGTGTATATATTTTTATCGTAAACTTATTCGTAACTATTCTATTGAGAAATGAGTGCGAAAAATCAACCAAAACAACACAAAACATTAAATAAAAAAAATTCTAGATTAAAATTTAAAATTTCGGCTTCGAGGTGCATTCAGTCACCATTACGACTACCTGTGTGCCAAATTTCATGGCTGTAAGTGCGATAGATTCGTCTGGACATCGCAGACAAACACGCACACACACACACAAACATTGCCTTTTATAAGTATAGATTTAAGAACGTCAAATTTGACGGGAAATCTCTCGAATGAAGAGGCAATTTGCACCCGCCATACCATGACGGGTGATTTTCTGGTATTATAATATTTCTCATAAAAGTCTATTTTACATTAAAAAAATATTATACATAGTTTGGAAAAAAGTGTCTATTTGCGTGGCCATTGGTATGCTAATAATAAGTGACAGCTAGTCGGGGGGGGGGGGGGGGG